>JALIGW010000006.1:68418541-68623541 GCA_023053685.1 Diadophis punctatus similis
ATAGATAGAAGACAGAGATAGATAGATAGATAGATAGACAGACAGACAGACAGACAGACAGACAGACAGATAGATAGATAGATAGATGATAAGGAGAGAGAGTGAGAGAGAGTGAGAGAGAGAGAGAGAGAGAGAGAGAGAGAGAGAGAGAGAGAGAGAGAGAGAGAGAGAGAGAGAGAGAGAGAGAGAGAGAGAGAGAGAGAGATTGCTTTGTTAAATGTCTATGGAGATTCTCAGTCATCCAGGTCATGGTTATCCCAAGATACAACTGGACTTTCTGGGTTTTCTTTTCTCTGGTTTTACTTTGTTGCTTTTTCAAATTTTTATGTATGTGTTATGTGTATGCATGTATGTATCGGTGTACACACACAAACACACCGAAGTTTCAGAATGATTCTAATATCAGAAAAAGATCTGAATACCATTTTCTCATATCGAACGCCTTTACAAAGAAAATACCATATTTTTCGCACTATAAGAAGCACTCCCCTCCCCAAAAAAAGTGGGTGGAAATGTCTGTGCGTCTTATAGAGTGAATATTGCGGCGGGGGGAGGGGGGTTGGTGCGCCTTCACCTCCGCCACCCGTCACCGCTGCTGCCGCCTGTCACCACTGCCGCCATTCGCCACCGCCGGGGAATACTGGAGCCTTCACTGCCGAGCAGCTGATCGGCAGTTTGATCGGCCTCCTGGAATACCGCCAGTCAGCTGTTCTAGGCGGCCGCTGCCACCTATCACCGCCATTTGGCAGCGGCGATCGGCGGCGGCGATCAGCAGTGGCTGCCTAGAACAGCTGATCGGCAGTATTCCGGGAGGCCGATCCAACCACCGATCAGCTGCTTGGCAGCAAAAGCTCCAGCATTCCCTGGCGGTAACAGCAGCTCAGCTCAATTGACCGGTGGTGGGCGCAACAGAGCGGAGCCCTGACGAGCCACGTGCTGGGGCTGCAATAACGTACTGAAGCTGACCAGGCTGTTTGCTGCAAGGACACTAGCCAGATAAATACCGGATGGATGCTGGGAGGCAGAGGCAGATTTTTTCCCCCCCTTGTTTTCCTCCTCTAAAGCTAATGTGCGTCTTATGGTCCGGTGCGTCTTATAGTGCGAAAAGTACAGTACATCAGAAAATGTGACCTGCTTGTGAAAAGGTGTGAACTGCTTGTACAAATAACCCCATTTGTTAAGAGGTGAAGCTTTTTACATGCCAGATTCCTCTCCCTCAGTTTTAAATATTGCTTTGATGCCCCTGTATCTTCATGCCATAATACCTTTTATCATTGTTAGCTTTGGAGCTGCTCGGGCTTTCCTTGCAGCGAGCTAAACCTTTCCCCTCTCCTAGAGTCAGCGTAGAGAATTCATACGTTCTTCCATCTTCTGCAGGGATGGAAAAATTCACGCTTCACCCGTTGCTACAGTTTCTTGAATTGTAGTGATTTCTTATTTTGGGGGGGGGGGGGTGAGAATCTTTCAGACCTCCACTCTCACCTGTAATGTCTGTACAATGTGTGTGCCTGCTTTTAGGATGTGGAAAAAGAGCTTGAAATGCAGATCGGAATGAGACAAGAGATGGAGCTGGCTATGAAGATGCTGGAAAAAGACGTTTGCGAGAAGCAGGATGCTCTTGTGGTGCTCAGGCAACAACTGGATGATCTCAGGGCCCTAAAACTTGAACTTTCTTTCAAGCTGCAGGTAAATCAACAGGAATGGGTTAATTGCAGGGCCCTGCCCAATGGTGGGTTCCTACAGGTGCGGTCCACTCTATAGCACCGGTAGCGGCCCGCTGGTGACGTCACAGTACCGGTGCGGTCAGTTGCCGATGCCTGGGCGCCGCCATTTTTTTAAAAAAAATGTTTTTTATTTTATTTTTAAATTTTCTTCTGCGCATGCCCAGAAGCCGAGCTTCCGGCACTGCTCATGCGCTGCCTTCCTACTCCACAGTGAGTCCAAGCAGGGGAGGATGGCTGAGGGAGCGCGTGAGACGCTGAAAGAACGGGCGGCAGGACCTATCTCAGTTCCCCTCCGTTCAGCAGTCCGAGAAGCCACGAACGCGCGGTGATGATCCTAGGCATTTTTGCACGTTCGAGGCTTCTCGAGCTGCTGAGGGGAGGGGAACGGGCGGCAGGAGCCTAGGATCATCGAATGGGGAGAAGCATTCAGGCCGGACGGAGCCTCCTAGAAGAACCGCAGTCTTGCTGCTCCTGCTGCGGGGGGCTGCGTTGCAGGTGGGCAATGCCCCCCTGTTTCTCCGGCTGCTGCCAAACTCCCGAGGCCCACACCCACCCGGTCACATGGCTGGCAAGCCACACCCACAAAATAAGCCACGCCCACAGAGTGGTAGTAAAAAAAATTAGGAACCCGCCCCTGGCCCTGCCTCATCCTCTTCGCTTGCATTTGGGCGAAATGGAGGGTTTGGACCCGGGAGAATAAGATGGCTTAGTAGTTACAAAGCCTTGCCATGACACTATGACTCTTTACTCCTTTCTCTTGGTTGACGATTAAAGAATATAAGACAGTCTAATCCCAGTGGCGTAAGACAGGTCCTTAGATACAGAGGAATTCCTGCAGTTTCTCCACACAGGGCTGGTCTAAACATGAAGCAAACACCCCCCTTAATCCTGGGTTGAGGCCGAGAAAGTTTGCAAGCTGTCTCCCTTGTAAATTGCACTTTCTCCCCTGTCGTTAGAAGAAAGAAAAATTGGGATATGCCAATTCGATTGTTTCCTTCTGTCATCTAAAACCCATGTGCCAATGGCACATTTTGCAAAATAATCTTCGGTCACGTTAAAGGTTTGACTGGTTTTCATGCTCTAAAGCAGGGGTCCTCAAACTTGGCAACTTTAAGACTTGTGGACTTCAACTCCCAGAATTAAAATGTGTGGACTTTTTAACTCCCAGAATTCCTCAGCCAGCGATGCTGACTAAGGAATTCTGGGAGTTGACGTCCACCCATCTCAAAGCTTCTAAGAGCGAGAAACACTGGTTGAAAGAAATTCTTGAAATTCTCTGGACACGAGAAGTTAGTTTTGAACAGCCAGTGGAATGTTTTACAACGTCTAAAGGAAAAAGAAAGATTCACCGTCCGTATAAATATAAGTAATTGTTGCTTAGGTGAGCCAGCAATTTGCAAGCATGTTTGTTTTATGCACAGTATAAACTATTGTAACCCTGTTTATCAGGAGACTATGCAATTGCTACCCTATTCCTCTACCTTATGTGATTTTTAAATAGTTTTGCAGAATAGCAATAGCACTTAGACTTATATACCGCTTCACAGTGTTTTACAGCCCTCTCTAAGCGGTTTACAGAGTCAGCCTCTTGCCCCCAACAATCTGGGTCCTCATTTTTACCGACCTCGGAAAGAAGGAAGCCTGAGTCAACCTTGAGCCTGGAGAGATTCGAACTGCCAAATTGCAGGCAGTCGGCAGGCAGCAGAAGTAGCCTGCAGTACCGCACTTTAACCACTGCGCCACCGTGGCTCATAAATGTCTTTTCTCCTTTTCTTCACTTCATACTACCACAGTGCCAATGTTTATATTAGCCTTTGCCAGCCTTCCATACCAGTTAGCGTGGGAATTAGAGGGCATGTAAACCAATTACATCTTGAGGCATTGAATCAGATAAGATGGGCCTACAGCACTGCAAAATAAATGTGTGCCAGATAATCTGCACATGGTGATTGTTGCTCGTGCATTAAATGTGACCTCATAATCTTTAAAGATAAGTAAGCAGAGGGATTGCTCTTTGTTTTTTTTTTTAAGAGTTCAGACTTGGGAGTGAAACAGAAGAGTGAACTGAATAGCCGCTTGGAGGAGAAGACCAGTCAAATGGCCGCTACAATCAAACTGCTTGAACAGAGGTAAACACGAAACCGGCTTATCCAAGCAAACAAAAATTGTGATTTATATTCATCCTTTCATTCGTTCTTGGGTTACATGAAAAATGGCACTTGGGCTTTCTAAACTTGTTTCTTGCAAGTCTCTTGTAATTAGTCTGCTGCAGAAAACTTGGGAAATATTGACCTGCATGTTATATAATAGCACTGATACAACTTCAGGCCAGCTTTTTCCCCAGAATTGCAAGTCACAAAAAGGTTGTATGTACCGTATTTTTCAGAGTATAAGACGCACCTTAGTTTTTGGGGAGGAAAATAGGGGGGGGAAATTATGCCCACCAGGTATTCATCTGGCTAGTCCTTAATCTGGTCAGCTTCAGCACATTCGTTTGCTGGTTTTGAGCGCTCTTTTTATCCCCTGGTTGGGGATAAAAAACAGTTTCTAAAACACTTCACTTCTCTCTCTCTTCCGAGAGAGAAACAATGAGAAAAGCAGGCAAAGGGAAGATCACTTCACTCGTTAGCACCTCGTTAGGGCTGAAAAAAAGGCGGAAGATTGCACAGCTGATTGTCGGAGGGAGCAGCAATAAAAAAAGCAGGCAAAGGAAAGATCGCTTAACTACGGAAGATCGCTTCACTGTTAGCACCTCGTTAGGGCTGAAAAAAAGCTTAGTAAAAGCTACATTCGGAGTATAAGACGCACCCAAATTTTTAGCCTCTTTTAGGCGGGGGGAAAGGTGCGTCTTATACTCTGAAAAATACGGTAAATCACGTGGCTTCTGCAACAATCCTCCGCTGCTTTAGATAGCAGCAAAGAGCTGCATGTTTTTGTAGCTCTCTACTGCCATCTACAGGTACCCATATGTTTGTCACATGTTCATTTTTCCCAGAGAAGGAAAAATTCTGCAGGGTTTATCGAGGATGGGATTCGCCCATAAGCAGGAATAATTGTGTTGCTACTGAATAAGGCCTGTAAAAGGGCTTCTATCCTGATTCTTTATTTTGGGTTTAACAAAGATTTAAGAAGCATCTGCAGATCCTTGCAAAACCAGTAGTAGAATGGTAGTCAGGACATTAATGTACATACTATGTGGCCACTCTATAATTAAATAAAAGTAGTCCTCGCCTTACAGCAGTATGTTTAGTGACCATTCGAAATTACAGCAAAGCTGAAAAAGGTGACTTATGACCGTTTTTCCACACTTACAACCATTGCAGCATCCCCATGGTCACGTGATCAAAATTCAGACTGAGTCACATTTATGACGGTTGCAGTGTTCTGGGGTCACGTGATCCCCTTTTGCGACCTTTTGACAAGCAAAGTCAATCGGGGAAGCCAGATTTACATCACAACCGTGTTACTAACTTAACCACTGCAGTGATTCACTTAACAACTGGGAAGAAAGGTTGTAAAAGGGGCCAAACTCACTTAACAACTGCCTTGCTTAACCATGGAAATTTCGGGCTCAATTGTGGTCGTAAATCAAGGACTACTGATACATTTTCAAATACACCAGCATTTCCGTTCCTAACGTTTTCAACCATTGCTGACCAGCGTCTTATCTATTTGAAGACACAAAGTAGTTCCAAAGTAGTTCTAATAAAAAAACTTAATCCTCTTAATTTGACCATTTCCAGACATCACAAGGGCTAACAATAAGTGAGCTGTTCTGATTTAATGATAGTATTTAAAGGGGCGCCCTACGAATAAAAATTACTTGCCAAGGAAGGTAAAGTTTTGAGTTCTTCATTTAGCTACCCCAGAATAATCAATTACAACTACTAATTACAACTATATTCCTCTAAATCTTATGTGCAAGGTAAGTTTTGGCAACAGAGATTGATAAATTTAATGTAAAATTGGAAAAAGTCAGGATATAACTGCATGTTCTCCATTTCTTTATAGACTGAAATCTAGTGGATATAATGTGCTGTGAAATGGATGCATAATGGGGTTTGTTCAGTATTCCACCGATAGTTGGCATCACACACCGTGGTAGGCCATAACCATCATTTACAATCCATGATGGTTGGGTTGTGTGACATGCTAAGCTCACCTAGCATATCACACTGTGGCTTAATGGGATGCCTGATAAATTAAATGCTAGCAATTCGAGAAAACGTTTGACATCGTAATTGACAGTTCAGGTAGTCCTCGACTTATGACCACAATTGAGCCCAAAAGTTTTGTTGCTAAGTGAGAAAGTTGTTAAGTGAGTTTTGCCCTGTTTTACAACCTTCCTTCCCAGAGTTGTTCAGTCAATCACTGCAGGTGTTAACTTGGTAACACGGTTGTTAAGTAAATCTGCCTTCCCCGATTGACTTGGCTTGTCAGAAGGTTGCAAAAGGGGATCACATGATCCCGGGACATGGACATGGTCATAAATATGAACAGTTGCCAAGCGTCCGGATTTTGATCACGTGACCATGGGGATATCCTGTAAGCATCTGAATTTTGATCATGTGATCACAGAGATGCTGCAGTGGTCATGTATGAAAAACGGTCATCAGTCATTTTTTCCAGTGCTATTGTAACTTCAAATGGTCACTAAACAGAAAAGGTTGTAAGTCGAGGACTACCTGCAAAGGATTCTGAAACATATACATCGCTCGCTCAACTTTGAAAATGCGTAACTTTATTTGAGATATGTGCGTTAATATGCCACCTTCTTACGAAATGAAGATGAAGAGTTTAATTTATATTTAAGCTGTGTTTATTTAAAGTACTGTAATATATAACTAATGATATCTGTTCGATTAACTGGTATTTTCTTTATTACGTATTTTCTCTACTCCAACCCCATTTTCCACCTATCATTTTTATTTCCTTTTTTGCCCGCCCCCACCCCCACCCTCTTTACAGCGAAAAAGATTTGGTGAAACAGGCAAAAACCTTAAATAGCGCAGCAAACAAATTAATTCAGAAGCCTCACTAGACATTTAATTCTGGGCAGCCGAATCACATCGCAACTCTGACATCCGAGCGAAGAGCAAAAACAAAAAAATCGAGAATTTAGATGTCAGAATTACATGTTGTCACAAAAAGTTGACGTGGAATTTGATGGGATTTTTTTTTTGTTTTTGTTTTTTAAAGGTTTTATTCGGAAATAGAAAAAATTAACTTCTGGCTTTCCTTTCCCCCCGGGTTAACGCTTAAAAACTTTATTAAAATAGCATCAATTCGATCAGCGTGTACTCCAGAAAGAAGATAAGATAAAATCTGATTTGTGGCTATACATGCAATTGTATACCAGACCTTTTTTTTTTGTTTAGCCTTTACAACATGACATAGAAACGTATAGCGATGTTCCTTCCTCGCCCCAAATGTTCAACTTCAAAGGAATAAATTCTTGGTTTCCCTGTTGTGAAATAGATGGGGGGGGTGAAAAAACAGGCAGAGAAGTTTGAGAGCCTGCAGGAAACCTCAATTTTTGTAGATGCGGCGTCCCCACTTGATCCTAAGCACGACAGACAAACACCAGGGTTAGAAGTTGCTTTTCGGAACATTTGACCGTTATTAACCAAAGGCTTGTCTGCACCGGAACCTTTTCTACCTGGGCCTTGGGGCTCAGGATGTTTTGTAAATTGAAATTGATTTGAAAGCTTGTGGGCGGGGCTGCAAAGCACCCTCCTTAAGGGGGATATTCCCATTCCCAGGAATAAAATCCTTCCAATTTGAAGCCGGATGAAAATTATTTGAGAGAACAGAGTCAACTCCATCTGGATTCTCCGTTGCTTGCCTTTTTGCTCGGCTTGCAGTTGAGAACAATTCCCTCGTCCCAATTGTCTTTTGCGAGAATTTCCTTTGAAGGCTACCTGCCGATCCATCCGAATGACCAAAATCGTTTGCCGTGGGCGGATGGGTATCAAGGAATATCCAGAATTCTCCCCCAGAGTTCAGACGATGCAAATCAAACCAATTTTCATTGCTCAAGAGTTGTAACCGGAATTTTTTTTTAGCAATCTGAGGACGAGCTAAGATAACAAGCCAGCGCCACTTACAAAACAGGGGAAATAATTTATTCATCCCCCTTTAGGTGACATGGATGCAAAATCTAGCTGTTAGCTATTTTTTTTTAATTGGTCAACCTTCCTTTCCCTTTGCATTGACTTCTACCTCTGCCTTTTCTCCCTAAAAATATAGTGAATCTCATTTCCTGGTTGACTTTTATAATACATGTGTCTTGCCTTCCCTTGCTCTTTTAGAAAAAAAACTGAATCGTTGTCCCTTTCGTATATATAAAAAGGATAAACAGAACTGGTAGTGTTTTTATTGCGGATCACTCTTTAACTTAAAGCAACTACAGCAAAAAGTAATTTGGCCATTGTTCAAAGCTATCTCTGGCTGCTATTAGCATTTGATTCGGAGTGATCTTGATCCAACAAGGGGTTTGCTAGGAGTTGCAGTGAAAGAGCATCTAAGCCTTAGAAAGTCTACTGAAACACCATGCTGTAACTCAACAATGTATTTTCTTTTCTTTTCCTAATTCTGATGAAATCCGAGGTGATTGTAAGAGAGAGTGTGGAGAATTATCAACATTTTTAAAACTATCCAAACTATTTTTGTCCCCCATCTTTAATAGTTGTTCTGCAACCAAGTGCCCTCCAAATGTTTCCCCAGCATTCCTAGGAAATAATTTGGGCTGTATTGATTGAGGATTTGGTGAAGCGTATACCTAGGACCAGTAGTGGGTTCTAAAACCCGTTGCTACTGGTTCGCGCGACGCTTCTGTGCATGCGCAGAAGCGACCCGGGCGGGTGGGCGGAGCCTCCCGCCACCGCTATGGGTTCTGTGTGAGAAAGATAAAAGATATGTTCTTCTAAGTTCCCATTAGGATTTAAAGAGTTTCATCCAATATAAATCACCTTTGCTTGGTCCAGGAAAATGGGAACACGCCAAAAAAAAAAAAAGATGAGAACAAAAAATAATAATAATAGCCTGATTTTAAAATCCACATGGCTGTAAAATCTGATTCACTTCATAGCTTATAAATCTGTCTGACAATACCCATCAGATTTATTTATTCGTTCGTTTGTTTTTCTGAACCTTGGGGGAAAAAATTGATTTGGGGATGGCATGTTCAAATCCTATCCAAACGTATTAGGATTTTCATTACAATCTCTTAAATGGGATATCGTTAATGATGTGAGAATGCCCTAGAATTATAATTGGAGTTTTCATAAAACCATTGGCCGTGTCTTCTGGTTGATAATCACCAGTTAAGAAATTTAGGGGTAATGAATCAACCTCAAAATTTTGCAAGAGAAAGGAAATTATCTCTTCCCAAATAGGGTAAGTGAAGTTTCCTTTTGGTAAAAGTCAATTCTGATTGACTTCTCAATCATAACCAACACTTGCGACCTTCAAGGAGAGACTGGACTGCCATCTGCCTCAAATGGTGTAGGAACTCCTGCTTGAGCAGGGGGTTGGACTAGATGACCTACAAGGTCCCTTCCAACTCTAATAATAAATCTAAACTGTTTTGGCAATACCGGTAGTATGATAGCAGTTTTCATTTAACTTCTTCTGGAATGTTTATAACCTGGAAGTTTATAACCCTGATAACTTCTGGTAGTTTTCCATCCAGGTGATAAGCAGATCTGCTAAGCTTTTCAAGGTTAGCCAAGGTTAGCGCCTAGCCAATTACGCAAGTAGACCGCTTCATATTTTTTATCCACAGACCCATGGAGATTCTCAGTCATCCAGGTCACGGTTGTCCCAAAGGTGCTTTTTCAGGAGGCAACTGGACTTTCTTGTTTTTTCTTTTGAAGACGTTTCACTTCTCATCCAAGAAGCTTCTTCAACTCTGACTGGATGGTGGGGAACAAAAGGATTTATATTCCTTGCAGACAGCTGGTCATTTGCATCCTTTTTAGAGAGTCCTTGAGGCCACTTGGAGGACACAGTTAAACTTCCAAGTGCCTTCAAGGACTCTCTAAAAGGATGCAAATGACCAGCTGTCTGCAAAGGAGTATAAATCCTTCCATTCCCCACCATCCAATCAGAGCTGAAGAAGCTTCTTGGATGAGAAGCGAAATGACTTCAAAGAAAAACCAGAAAGTCCAATTGCCTCTTGTTAAAGCACCTTTGGGACACAAACCCATTTATTTAAAATTTCCTTTGAAGTCATCCTTTGCTCCTAGGGAAAAAATGAAACAATCCCTGAGAAATTTGGTTTTTGCTTGCCGGCTGTCTGGCTTCACCCAACAGGCAGGACTGAAACCATTGAACTCATAAAACATCCAGGAATTTCGGATAAGTGAATGCTATTGAAGAAAGCTATCCTTCCAGAATTCCAGCCATTGCTATGTTGCAAGAACAGGCCTTAGATCAGTGTTTCTCAACCTTGGCAGTTTGAAGATGTGTGGACTTCAACTCCCAGAATTCCCCAGCCAGCGTTGCTGGCTGTGGAATTCTGGGAGTTGAAGTCCACACATCTTCAAACTGCCAAGGTTGAGAAACACTGCCTTAGATAGACAATATTTCCTGTATCTCTTTCTCCTCCCTGCTCCGTAAAAGAGGCTGCTTGCCCTTCTCTTTTGTGTAGGCTATTTCCCTCCGGCTTTTGCAACCTATTGGGAATTAACTCCTAGGTGGTGGTTCTTCACTCACTGCGTGAGAGAACAATCCTCCCGAGGGCCTCAGGTCCTGCTTGTTTCCAGTGGGAGCTGAGAAGGTCATCTTTGCAGAATTTCTCTAGAATAGAAAATGTCCCACTGGGGCCTCTCGCCCTTGTGACGAAGGTTGAGCTTTGATAGTCAACGGCAGGGGTGTCAAACTCGCTTTCATTGAGGGCCGCATCAGGGTTGTGTTTGACCTCAGGGGGGCAGGGTGGGCGTGGCCATGGCGGGCATAGCCTTGGCGGCCTAAGCGCTCTGCCAGTGAAAACGGGCTCCTGAGCTCCGTTTTTGGCTGCGACGGCCTCCTGCAACTCTCTGCCAGTGAAAATGGAGCTCATTTTTGCTGGCAGAGGCACTGAGGGCCAGTTCTTTGCTGTTTTCAGGGTGGTCCAGTGGGCCAGATCTAAGCACCCCGTGGGCAGGATCCGGCCCCCGGGCCTTGAGTTTGACACCCCTGGTCCAGTGGCGGGTTGCCGTCTTACCGGTGCGCTGCGCGCGCATCTCCAAGTTTTTTGGGGGGCACTCGCTATGTGCGCGTGCCCCCTCGCACGATTTTGCTTCTGCGCATGTGCCGAAATCGCGCCAAAATCTCGTGAGGGGATGTGCGCATGAGAGAGATTCCGGTGCGATTTTGCTTCCGCGCATGCGCAGAAGCAAAATCGACCCAAAATCACTGAGGAAAAATGGCGCCGCATGCGATGAACCGGCAGAGAGGGCTCCGGAGCGGTTGCGCAATCTGCCGGTCCCTACTGGAGCTGCGCACCAGGCAGCTCCGGCAGGAACCCACCTCTGCCCTGGTCAACGGGCACCTCTTTACCCCCTCTAACTGATGCCTCATGTTCCTCTGCAGCGGTCAACCGACCATTAATAAAAGGCCCAGTTTGAACGTACAGGTGGCCCACCTGGGACGGCTCTCTCTGTTTTCCGCCCAGAGATACTTCCTAAGACTCTCCTGTTGAGCATTTGGAAGTCCTATCTTTCCGATGGTGCCACTTGGCTGACTGAATTCTTGAGCCTGTTTCAGAAGCGGAAAGGCAGGCGTCGTCATTATTTTGGAAGAACGATTCGTTCTACCTGACCACCTTCCAGTGAAGCCTTCCCCCTAAGTATTTGCCCCCCCCCTGGTTGCTGGATCCAAGTAGCCCAAAATCAATTTTGTGTGTTGTGATAGTATCCGTTTGCCCCCTTTCTTCTCGTTGAGCAGCCCCCGAAATAGTCTGGGAACCCTAAACGAACAGCCCACAACTTTTTGCCTTCAATCTGGAACCCTCGCGTGCTTCTCCCGATGTAACAGTTGTGAATGAGGCTAGACAAATGCACTAATAACCTAGGTACCCTTTGACGCAAGTTTCCAGTTGTATAATAAAGCTGCAGTGTAACGTAACGAAGAACCCACAAAGACCTTTTCACATTACTCTGTACTTGAGATTTGCTTTGACTATGGATAATAAAAGTGATGTTTTATGTTTATCATCTAATGACTGTAAACTGTAGTAATAGAATAAAAAAAATGGAAAAGAGACGCTGCTCCTGCCTGGTTCACCTCAGCCATTTTAATATTTTTTTTAGTCCTTCTTTAGATTTTGTTTCTCGTCCCCGCCCTCCTTCTCGTTCCCACGCTCATCCCTCCATCGCTCATTCTGCCTTTCCTTTTATTTATGGTTTCAATTTGGTCTTCCCCCCTACCATAGCTTTTGTTTTTTATCACAAGTTCATATGGCTCATACCCAGATTGCAGCTATCCGAGCGGGAGCGCCAGTCTCTACAGGAGGACAATCGGCTCTTCAAGGAGGAATTTGGGGACAAGATCAACAGCCTTCAAGTCGAAGTGGAACAACTTACAAAGCAGCGGTGAAGAGAGAACCGTTTCCTTTCCTCTGGGTATCTTTAGTTGGTGGAAGTTTTCTGTCTGCGGCTCTTGAGCCACTTGTGGCTCTTTCATCCCTCTGCTGCAGCTCCCTGTCGCCGGTCGGCTCCACAATTGATAGGGCTTTTGGTTAGGACAGGTAGAGGAAAAAGGATGCCGTGCTAGGAGGAGACTCTATGGTGGGGGAACCAGACTTCCTGTTGGCTCCAGAATTGAACAGGGGCTTCCGGTTAGGACTTTTGTGGCTCTTTGAGTGTTTAAGGTTGCCGGCCCCTGGACTAGGTGCTCTTTGAGCTTGACTCAAATCCAGGAAGTACCAAGGAGAAACCATATACCAATCAACACTGGCAGGGCCAGCTATTGTATATAAATAGGGAACAAACCCCACTCCTAGCACTGATGATGTTACCTAGTTTGGTGATAAAATGTCTGTAAACGAACAGCCAAGCTCAGAGGACTGAGGACCCCACTAGGTGCCACTGTTTGAGGTGGTGAGACAAAGATGGGGAATGTTGGAGGACTCATCAGAATGAAAATGAAATGGAAATAAATTAAGTATACAGAGCATACTTTTGGGGTGCATTTACTTCTCATTAAAAGTGATCCTGCACAGTGGTGGGTTTCAAAAAATTTCGCTACTGATTCAGTGGGCGTGGCTAGGGGGCATGTGACTGGGTATGGCCAACTTGACATCCACTCACATAGTCACATGACCTAGCCATGCCCACAGGAAAAGGTAGGAAAATTTTTGGAATTTCCACCTAGCTACCCCCGCCCTCCCTTCACCAGTCGCCCCCGTTTCCCCTCCTTTAGCGGCCCCGGCCCAAGCCCCACTTTCCCACCACTGCCTCTTTGTTCGGGCTGCTTACCTTCCGCGGCGGCTGGTCCAGAGTCTGGAAGGCAAGCTGACCAGAGTTTTCGGTGGTCCCCCAGCCAGCCGCCGCTGCTGGAAGGCGGCTGGCAAAGAAGCCTCCCAGCTGTTGCCTCTTTGAGAGCCGCTTTGTGGCAGCTGGCCACAGGCCGCCAAAAAGTACCGGAGGTCGCGGAAAAAGCTGCTGCTGTGCCTTCGCCACCATGTTCTTCACACATGCACATCCCATTGGACTTGCAAGGCAGTGGGATGCGCGTGCACGAAGAACATGGCGGTGATGAACATGGCGGGCGGGGCAACCGAGCAGCGACCAGGGGATCAGTTTGGGGACATGGCCAGCTGGCCATCACTACTGATTCAGCAACCTTGGCCAAATTTCCGCCAACGGTTCGCGGTTCGGACCGGTTCTATAGAACCGGTAGCGGGAATCTCCCCCCCCCCGGCTCGCCGAACCAGCAGCGATGGCCAGCTGGACACCCTCAGGTGGCGCCATCTTGTTTTTTGCTTCTGTGCTTACGCAAAAGCTGTTTTTTTCTTCTGCACATGTGCAGAAACTGGGTTTTTAGTACTGCGCGTACGCACTTGCGCGGCGCGTTAGGAAGCGAACCGGCAGCGAGGTAAGTCAGAACCCACCCCTACGTCTGATCCTGCATAGAGCAATATGGTGGCCTAGATGTGGAGCTCTCGCCTCACAATCAGGAGGCTGTGAGTTTGATCCTATGTAGCGGTAGATATTTCTGTCTTTGAGCTCAATCAGTTATTGTCTGCTGCGAACTCTGCATAGGTGTCAGGAAGGGCATCCGGCCAGTAAACACTTGAGCTCCATTCGGTTGCCCCAATTCTACCCCGAATACAAGGGATTACAGGGAGAAAAAGTGATCCTGCGTACTTCGAAGTAATATTTTTAAATCTTTATTTGTTTCAAGGCCAACATAAATTGAATATCATAATCTGCTGCTGGGTGGTTTACAATGCAAATCGAAAACAAATATTATCAAACTGAAATAAGCGAACTAATACATACAGTTAAATGAAATTTACTCCAGTGGCACACTGCAGGGGAAGTTGTAAAATAAATCCACAGCAGAAGTTCAATATGAAATTGTAGAACTCTATAATTACAGTCCTTTATCAGTCTACCAGCAGTGAGCTCCAATGAATTCAGTGGGACTGATTCTCAAGTAAGCATGTTGTATGTAAAATTTCTACCTAAGACAATCAGTGTAACTGTAGTTTGTGGGAGTGGAATAGCTCAGGGCTGAATCATGCTTAATCCATAAGCCCTACGTGGCTTTTCAGAACCCCCTTCGGGTTTTGCATTTTGGAGGTTGGGGTCCTTAGGTTTTAAAACTGCTCCCCAAAACAGGCAGAAACCTGGTGAAAATGATACCTGCATCTTGAATAAAGGATCAGGATTATTTTAACAAGTGACCTCCTTAAAGGAAGGGTCTCCAGTATAGGCAACTTTAAGACTTGTCGACTTTTAAGACTTGTGGATTTCAACTCCCAGAATTCTGGCTGGGGAATTCTGGGAGTTGAAGTCCACAAGTCTTAAAGCTGTCCTGTTTGGAGACCCCTGCCTTAAAGCATCACCATGTCTATTTCAGCTTGACTGAAAGCCTGAAAAATGACATACGGTCATTAACAAATAGCAGAGAGATGATATAAAGTCAAATGGGCAACAAAATCTATTTTAAAACTTAGTGGTCGTGTACTGGCATTGTTCAATTACTCTTCGATTGTTGCTCAAATTAAAATTGACATTTATAAAAAAGATAGTTCTAAAAGGAAAGGGTGGGAACCAGTTTACTTTTTTGGGGGGGTGCATGTTATATTTAACATATTTTCTCCTCCTTTTGCTGCTTCAGAGGCCAGCTTGAAGTTGAATTGAGACGAGAACGGGAACAGTGGCTGCATTTGCCTCACGGAGTTCCAGATAACAAAAGCTTGTTCAGCCTTAACAAAGGCATTCAGAAGACAGCATCAAAGATAGTAATAATTCTTGTTTGTTGCTCTATATCTCCCTGGCTTAATGGTGCTTAGCATAGCATAGCATAGTGTTTATTAACACTAATTATTAATTGTGGCTGGGATTCTGGCTGCTATCAGTCAATATGCAAATATACTATTATGGGAATCTGTGGGATAGAGTGTCAAAAAAGTCAAATGACAGCCATACTGTAGGAGATGATCAGGTTGAGTCCAAGGGAGGAATCAAATGTGTCATACTGTAAATCACGAGTCCCTGCATGCCCGCAGGAGATCCAAGTCCAGCCCACCTTGAATTTCTTTCTTATCTTCCGCTCATTTCCCTTGACTGTTAGTTGGTCAGATTCTTGTAGAGAGCTTAATAAACCTTTACGCTCATTTCAACTGCCCGAATCTCCTGATTTTCCTGGCGCTTGATACATACAAACTTAATGGTGGGCATATAAGTTGAATATATAAATAAATAAAATGTCCATGTTGATTGAAGCCCTGCCCTTTGTTTACAAGTACCACACATGGCACATTTAAAACAGGTGGCTGGCTTTTCCCAAGCAAAGTTCATATGGAAGATTGCAAAAGGATCCCGTATATCAGGGGTGTCAAAATCAAGGCTGGATCTGCCCCGTAGGATGCTTAGATCTGGCCCAAGGGGCTGCCCTAGAAACAGCAAAGGACCGGCCTGCAGTGCCTCTGCCAGTGAAAACGGAGCTCGGGAGGGCTGCGCGCGGCTCTCCCGGGCTCTATTTTTGGCCGCGAAGGCCTCCTCCAGCCCTCTGCCAGCGAAAATGGAGCCCATTTTCGACTGAAAACGAAGCCAGGCAGGGCCACATACAGCCCTCCCGAGCTCCGTTTTTGCTGGCAGAGGACTGCAGGAGGATCCCCCCAGCCCTGCCCAGGCCACTACAGATGCCCCCAACACAAGTGATATCAAGCTGGCCACGCCCCCCCGCCATGTCCCCCGGCCCCCTGAGATCAAACACAACCCTGATGCAGCCCTCAATAAAATCGAGTTTGACACTCCTGCCATATGTCGTTCACACATTTATTTATTTATTTATTTATTTTATTACGGTATTCTTATATGCCGCCCAACTCCCGAAGGACTCAGGAACTCTGACATCTATGGCTTTTTGTCCTAAGAAGCCTGAGTACAGAGTAGCAGGTCCCAGAGCCCGCCTCTACTCGCCCATACCCTTCCCCGTCCATTAGTAGCCACCCTGTCCCAGCACAAGAGCAACTTACCCAGCCACTGGCCTGCTTGACAAATTGCCTGGGCCTTGCAACTTCCTGCTGGCTTCCCCAGTGATTTGTTGGAAGCCAGTAGGAAGTCTCAAGGTGATCCCTCAATTAACCACCCATGATTCTTGCTTAACAACAGCAATGGGGACTGCCCAGATTGCCATCATTCAGCGATATGGTCTTGTGATGTTACACATTACACTTAGCAACAGAAATTCTGGATCCAGTTACCATGGTTAAGCTAGAACTACCTGCAAAACTACCTGTGTCAGATAGACCTGTATCATGGAGGGTAATACGTAGGCAGACAATTCTAACCCCCCCCCCCCCCCCGTTTTCATTCTGATCTTTTAACTGATCTCTGACTTGGTAGTGGTAGGGGGCTCCATTATTCTCAATAGGGAAACTACTAAAGAGCCATGGTGGCGCAGTGGTTAGAATCAGCAGCGGGTTGCTCTCTTACCGGTGCAAGTGCACTGCGCGTGCATCTCCACGCTTCGGGCGCTCACGCGCTCGCTATGCATGCGTGCCCCCTCGCACGTTTTTGCTTCTGCGTATGCACGGAAGCAAAAAATCGCGCCGAAATCTTGCGAGGGGATGTGCGTGCGTGTGAGATTTCGGCGCGATTTTGCTTCCGCATATGCGCAGAAGCAAAATCGGCCAAAAATTCACAAAAAAAATGGCAATGCGCGCGGTGGACCGGCAGAGAGGGTTTCGAAGCGGGCGGGCGCAAATTACGCAATCGGCCGCTCCCTACCTGAGCTGCGCACTGGGCAGCTCTGGCAGGAACCCACCTCTGGTTAGAATGCAGTACTGCAGGTTAATTCCGCCGACTGCCAGGAGTTCGATCCTGACCAGCTCAAGGCTGATTCAGCCTTCCATCCTTCTGAGGTCCGTAAAATGAGGACCCAGATTGTTGCAGGCAATATGCTGACATTGTAAACCGAGAGTGCTTTATTATGAAGCGGTATATAAGTCTTAAGTGCTAAGTGCTACTACTGTTATGGAAAAGTCATTCCATAATGAAAGGTTTCCACCCCTTGCTTTTAGGTAGCGTATTCAAAATAAAGAATGATTTGGGTTATTCTGCTTTAGCTCTTCAACATATTCCTTGCTTTGATAGGATTCAAGCGACAGGCACCTAGGAGGAGATTCCCAATCGAGAACATCAATGAAAGAGAATGCTGTGCTTTCAAGCAGGTATGGATTAAATCCAAAATCACGGACTTTGGCTTTTTTTAAACAAGCAAAGAAACATAACGATGGTGCTTATAAGTCATAAGTCATTTTGGAAGCCTTTTTGTGATTCCTGGGGCTGTATATATATATATATATATATATATATATATATATATATATATATATATATATATATATATATATATATATATATATATATATATATATATATATATATATATATATATATATATATATATATATATATATATATATATATATATATGAAACATTATCTCACGTTTGCTACAGAACATTCTTAGTGTATCATTCCAAATTTAAATAGGTTTCACTAAGACACTAAGACCTTTAGCTAGGCCTCTTTAATTCTAGATATTAATTAATGACTGTAATTGAGCCCAGAATTGTGATTATACGTTATGCTGGTTGTGTTGACCATGGCCAATTTTTAAGACCTCTTTTTGTGTGGAGGTCAGTAAGCCAACACTGCGGGCATTAACTGAATCCATTGTCTGCAATAGCCATTTATTGCCGGTAACCGGAAGTAAACACCGCTTTCCAGCAAAAAACGTAAAATGTCGGTCAAAATGACTGGGACATTGCAAATGGTCATAAATGCGGAGGGGTTCCTGAGCCCCTCCCTCCAAAATGCAGTCCTATGATGGTGTGGGAGGGGCTGTAAACACTTTGAATCTGGATCATGAAGCCATAACTTCATGTCATAACTTCAAACAGTTGCTAAGCAGCCGGTCGTAAGTCAAGGACCACCCGTATAATGATTCAAGAAATCGGCGCATACTTAATACCTGGGTTTTTTTGCAAGATGGAGATGAAGTAAATCAATATCTTACATTGCAGCGTGTTTCCTGACCTGCAAGACGAGCAGGTAAGTAAGAGGTTTTATTAATTCTGGGAAAGTATCTGGATTTTCGCCCTGCCCCCAACAGTTAGACTGGTTTGAACTTTGAAATTTCAGCCGCTGTAAATGTGGTGATGATGTCTCAAAGGTATTTTTCTTCCTCTTCAAAAGGCAACTTGTCACAATGTGAATATATTGCCAGTTGAGCTTCTGTGCTATATTTCTTAGTTTTCTACTATATTTCTAGATCTACTGTATTTTCTAATCAAGCAGACATGTGACATGTATTACTGCGCATGTGTGCATTCCAGGAGTTTTGTCTCCTCCCTTCTCTCCTTCTTCTCCTGCAAGCCTCGCCCGAGGCAGACGTGAATTCTTGACTGGGATAATGTAGCTTATTAAGGTTTATGTTTTGTTACTTTTATACTGAAATAAATATTTTGTTCATTAGAATTAAATCTCGGTTTTATTTTCTAAGTAAGAATGACATCAAGGGAACAAGATCTATACATCGCCTCGGTAGGAATAATTTCCTATCCCGTCACAACTGGACTGTTTTTTTTTCCTTGAGGAAGAAAAAGAAGACATTTTGCTTCTCGTCCAAGAAGCTTCATCAGTTCTGATGGAGAGCGGGGGTGTTTGGATAATTATTGATAGTACCTGGACCTGAGACTGGGTGGCGGGAGGGAATGGAAGGATTGTATTTCTTTGCAGTCATCTGGTTGTTAGCACTCTCCCTGAGAGCTCTTGAGGCCACTTGGGGGTTCATCTGTGCCCTCATTGTACCGATTCAGCTGACCCTGAAGGCACAGATTAACTGTTAATTAAACTGGGTGAAACCACACTCAATAGCAGTGACAGCGAGAGGGATCTTGGAGTCTTAGTGGACAACCAGCTAAACATGAGCCAGCAGTGTGCAGCGGCAGCCAAAAAAGCCAATGCAATCCTAAATTGCATTAACAGAGGTATAAAATCAAGATCAAGTGAGGTACTAATATCACTCTATAAAGCCTTAGTTAAACCACACCTAGAATACTGCATCCAGTTTTGGTCACCACACTATAAAAAAGTTGTTGAGACTCTAGAAAAAGTGCAGAGGAGGGCAACCAGGGTGATTAGGGGACTGGAGACTGAAACATACGAAGAGCGGTTACAAGAACTGGGCATGGCTAGTCTCGTGAAGAGAAGGACCAGGGGAGACATGATAGCAGTGTTCCAATACTTGAGGGGCTGCCACAGAGAGGAGGGGGTCAGGCCGTTTTCCAAGGGACCAGAAGGCCAGACAAGGAATAATGGATGGAAACTGATCAAGGAGAGATTCAATCTGGAAATAAGGAGAAACTTTCTGACAGTGAGAGCGATCAACCAATGGAACAGAAGTTGCCTGCAGAGGTTGTGAGAGCTCCAACACTTGAGACTTTCAAAAGGAGATTGGACTGCCATTTGTCTGAAATGGTGTAGGGACTCCTGCTTGAGCGGGGGGGGGGGGGTTGGACTAGATGACCTACAAGGTCCCTTCCAACTCTAGTAATCTGTAATCTGTAATCCCCAAGTGACCTCAGGAGCTCTCAGGGAGAGTATTAACAACCAGATGACTGTAAAGAAATGCAATCCTTCCATCTTCCCCCACTATCCTATCAGAATCTATCCTTCCACCAGCCCCATCATCCAATCTCAACTGTCAGTACTTATCCTTCCATTCCCCCCCAACCATCAAAACCGATGAAGCTTCTTGGATGAGAAGTGAAATGTTTTTTTCCTCTTCCTCAAGGAAAAAATACCCAGTCCAGTTGCCTTTTGAAGGGTGCTAGGGGGAAAGATAACTATGACCTGGATGACTGAGAATCTCCACAGACAGAGGTGATGGTGTTTTTTTTTTCTGAGAGTTCTGAGTGTGTGGTCCCATTATTCAAGATTTAATTTGTAGCCTGTTGGTACACCTGAAATGCGTTGTCTAAACTGTGTTTTAGGGTGTAGAGTTCTGATTTGGGGGCTCATAAGAATCAATCAGGAAAAGCTATTGGATGCTTTTCGTGTGCTCGTTTCCCCAAATCTTAAATTCTGTTTTTATTAAACATTTCCAGTTGCTTTTCACGTGGCATTGCATATTAATTCAGAACGCGAAGATTGGTGCTTTTTAGCAACTCAGAACCTCTGACATTAGATAGAGAAAATATGAGTAGCAGAAAGCTCTCAGAGAGGGTACTAATGACCAGATAACTGCAAAGAAACGGATAATTCCTTGTGTGTCCAATCACACTTGGCCAATAAAGAATTTTATTCCGTTCCATTCCATGCTCTATTCTATTCTATTCTATTCTATTCTATTCTATTCTAGTCTAGTCTAGTCTAGTCTAGTCTAGTCTAGTCTAGTCTATTTTCTATTCTATTCTATTAATTCTATTCTATTCTATTCTATTCTATTTTCTATTCTATTCTATTAATTCTAGTCTAGTCTAGTCTATTCTAGTCTATTTTCTATTCTATTCTATTAATTCTATTCTATTCTATTCTATTCTATTCTATTCCATTCCATTCCATTCCATTCCATTCCATTCCATATTTTCTATTCTATTCTATCCTATCCTATCCTATCCTATCCTATCCTATCCTATCCTATCCTATCCTATCCTATCCTATCCTATCCTATCCTATACTATACTATACTATACTATACTATACTATACTATACTATACTATTCCATCTTCTATTATATTGAAAGGTTTTTTAGCTAAGGCCAAGTGGCTCATTCATGAGAAGAATGGAAGGGCTGACCCCAAATAGGCACAAATGAGATGTATTTTCAATGTTTTTAGGAGCAAGCTCCTGACAAGTTCAAACCCTGCCAACTCTGTCAAGAAGAAAGTACTCGGAGCAAAAGAAAGGTAATTCAGCTCCCCTCCTAACCTGTGTAATTGGTGGGATCCAGGAGGAGAATCTTCTCTCTGCTGTTGCCTCCGCCCTAAAGGCAGTCCTCAACTTAATGACCACAATGGAGCTTAATATTTCTGTTAATAAGCAAGGCAGTTTAATTAGATAAGATTAATAGAGTGGGAAGGGACCTTCTAGGTCATCTAGTCCAACCCCCCGCCCAAGCAAGAGACCCTACACCATTTCTGACAGATGGCAGTCCAGTCTCTTCTTGAAAGCTTCCAATGATGAAGCTCCCACAACTTCTGAAGGCAACTTCTGTTCCATTTGTTGATTGTTCTCTCTGTCAGAAAATTCCTCATTTCCAGGTTGAATCTCTCCTTGATCAGTTTCCATCTATTATTCCTTGTCTGCCTATTTGGGTGCTTTGGAAAATAGCTTGACCCCCTCCTCTCTGTGGCAGCCCCTCAAGTATTGGAAGACTGCTATCATGTCTCCTCTGGTCCTTCTCTTCACTAGACTAGCCATGCCCAGTTTCCTGCAACCGTTCTTCAGTTGTTTTAGTCTCCAGTCCCCTAATCCTCTTGGTTGCTCTTCCCTGCATTCTTTCTAGAGTCTCAACATCTTTTTTATAGTGTGGTGACCAAAACTGGATGCAGTACTCTAGGTGTGGTCTTACTAAGGCATTATAGTGGTATTAGTGCCTCCCTTGATCTTGATTGTATCTCTCTGTTAATGCAATTTAGGATTGCATTGACTTTTTTGGCTGCCACCACACACTGCTGGCTCATATTTAATTGGTTGTCCACTAAGACTCCAAGATCCCTCTCACAGTCACTGGTATTAAGCCTGGTTTCACCCAGTCTATATGTGTACTTTTGGTTTTTCTTGCCTAAGTGTAAGACTTTACTTTTACAGTTATTAAGTGAGTTTCACCCCAGTTTACAAACTTTCCTGCCACAACTGTTAAGCGAATCACTGCAGTGGTTAAGTGAATCGTGTGGTCGTTAAATGAATCCAGCTTCCCCCCCCCCCCCATTGACTTTTCTGTTGTAAGCCGGCTGGGACAGTCACAAACAGCAATCACACGTCCCTGGGACACTGCAACGAAACAAGAGCCGTATGTAACAAAATTTCATCTTAATGTGTGCCAATTAGTCTACATTCCAAGTGACAATAAAGTTAATTCTAAGTCCTAAGTCTTAACCGTAGTAAATACATGCTGGTTGCCAAGCAACCGGTTTTTGATCATTGGAGGGAGGGGGGGCGGGAATGCATGAAATGGTCCTATTTGGTAAGTCCCTTTTTCCAGGGCCAATTGTTAAGTTTGAATGGTCGTTAAATGAATGGCTGTAAGTCGAGGACTACCTTTCAGTTGAGTGAATTGGAATTCTCATGTGTTTTATTGCTATTTCTCCCCTCTTCAGAACATCTGCAAGAACTGCGGAGGCCTCTTCTGTGAAGATTGTTCAGCCAATGAACTACCCCTCCCCTCTAGCATCAAGCCGGAACGAGTGTGCAGTCTTTGCCACGAGCACTTAATACAGCAATATTCTGCCAGCCCTTCCTAGGACGCAAAGAGTGACCGTGCTTTCTATTAGCCGGACCCCTTTCCCCTTGAAACGACCTTGCTTCTTCTGGTAGATCTCGGGAGCGGCTTGAGACGGTCATTATGTCCGGAAGAACAGGGTTTTTTTTTTTCTGCTTTTGCAGAGACGGGAAAAGAATGCGGGGTGGAACGGGTCGTCAGTCGACAATCCATCGTGTAGTTTGGAAGCTTTTGTGCTGACTGCACCTTGAAGAGTTGTCCCCCCTCCGCCCTCGATTCAGATCGGGGAATTTCTCCTTCGTGGGTCTCCATTAGAAAGAAAAAATATTACCGGACTCTGGAGTTTGAGATAGGACAGCTTTTTTTGTCCACAAAAAAAAAAAAGACACTGTCCATCGATCGACTCGAAATGTGATAAAAAAAAAGGAAATTGGAACTTTTCTAGGGGTGTCAACTATGCAGAAGTCACAATAGGAGCTATGAGGTATCCCAGTCTAGGGATACAGGCATTATTTTCTGTAGAACAGGGTGTGTGTGTGTTCAACCTTGGCAACTTTTAAGGCCAGCTGGCTGGCTGGGGAATTCTGGGAGTTGAAGTCCACAGGTCTTAAAGTTGCCAAGTTTGGATAACCTTGCTTTAGATCAGGGGTGTCAAACTGGATTACTTCGAGGGCTGGATCAACATTGTAGTTCTCCATGGGCCGGCTGGGAGGGGGGGGAAGAGATGGGACAGGTGTCTCCTGCTGCACCACCTGCCAAAATGGGGTGTGTGGAGCCCCACGTGCCCCGTTTTCCATGTATGGCTCCTGCACATCCCATTTTGGCCAGTAGAGCACGGCAGGAGACCGTCCAGGCCGAAAATGGGCCATGCGGGGGCCGCGTGTAGCCCGCCCCCGTGCCCCGTTTTGGCCAGAAAGTGGTGCAGGAGGCCGTCCAGGCTACCAGAGGCACCATGGGCCGGTCGTTTGCTATTTCCAGGCCGGCCCCATGGACCAGATTTAAGCATCCCGCGGGCCGGATCCGGACCGCGGGCCTTGAGTTTGACACCCCTGCTGTAGATGAACTGAGTTATGTGGAGTCTCTGTTTCATAAATGGGCCTGTGTGAGCCGTAAGTCAAACACTAAAGAGGAAGATTCAGCGATATTACACACTCAACTCTAGTTACGTAGCCTAAAAATGGAGGCATACAAATTTTGACGTTGCGGGGGCCGGACCAGGTTGTGTGTCACCAGTTGGAGGCCATTTGTCAACGTTGTGGTTGTTTTTTTTTTAAGAGGACTTCTGGAATTCTAAGGGCTAAAACAGAATTGGTAAAATAGAATTTTTCCTTAAATCTCTCCAAAGTGGGAGGAAAGAGGGATTAAAATATTGATTCTGCCGACTCTCGGGGTGAATGCCAGAAGCGATTCTGGCAATCCTTTTTGTAACCCCCCCATAAAGGATGTCTGTAGCTCAGGTCTGAACAACTGTTTTTGCAGTATATGACGCACGTGATTAAAACCCTTCATAAATGTATTTGGAAAACAATAAAATTAAAATCTAAACGCAAAATAAAAAATATAAAGCAATTGGCTAAGGATAAAAATGCCGCAAATATGCTTCCCCCCCCCCCATTTTTTCAAGTGAAAACGTTTTTGAACATAGAAGTTTTCTTTGCTGCTTAAAGAAAGGCTTGCCTTTACAAAGTCTTTTAAAAAGACGGAATGTGGTAGGCAGCGATTCTGCATTCACTTTTTTGCTGAGGTTTGGCATACAAATAATTCAGCAAAAGTAGTCCTTTTCAACTTCCCAGGGAATTTTTCCAGCTGCTTATTTTTTGCTGGTTACCAAGGTCAGCGAGGTAAAAGCTATCGTAGATTTGGGTGACCTACAAAAATCATTCATTCATTCTTAAATCTCTTGAAATAAAAGGGTTGCATTGTGGCCTAGGGGTGAAGAAGTTCACCTCCCACTTGGAAGGTTGAGAGTTCAATCTCAGGTAGCAGCAGATGTTTCTCTGTTAGGGTGCAAGGGGGGGAATGTCCTGTGAACTCCACGTAGGCATCGGGAAGGGCATCTGGCCAGTAAATTCTCACTCCATCCAGTTGCCCCGACCCCACCCCGAATTAAAGGATTACAGGGCCGTAAAAAGGAAAAAAAATAACTTGAACCCTTAATATAAACATACATGAGATAGGAAGACTGTGGGCAGTACAATTCATTTAAATTCAATTTAAATTCAGTTCAATTTAGATGCATGATTTTTAAAATCCATTATGTAATGGTTTTCTGACAGCATGGCAGCAAGTTATGGAATGTATTGTGACACGTAGTGGAGATTATTGCTTATCAAAGGGAACTCAACCGTGGCGACTATTGTGCAGTTCCAAATCGTTTCATCTTTTGTATATGTTTTATTTGAACTGGACATTAAAATGAGGCCACAATGCATTTGAATCTGTTATTTGCCTGAATAATGCAGTCCTTACTGACCATTTGTTAAGCCTTGCCAAAAAGTAGGCAGGTATTTAATTTCACGTTGAAATGGACAGGCACGTTTTAAGATCTCCCTGTGCAATAATTCTATTTTCACCCATTTAATGTAACAGTTAATGCACCAGGCTAGAAGTCAGGTGAATGTGAGTTCTAGTCCCGCCTTAAGCATGAAAGCCAGCTGGATGACTCTGGGCCAATCACCAGTCGGCTGTGAGTTCTACTCCTGCTTTAGGCATGAAAGCCAGCTAGATGACTTTGGGCCAATCACCAGTCGACTGTGAGTTCTAGTCCCGCCTTAGCCCTGAAAGCCGGCTGGATGACTTTGAACCAATCACCAGTTGGCTGTGAGTTCTAGTCCCGCCTTAGGCATGAAAGCCAGCTGATTTTGGGCCAATCACCAGTCGAATGAGTTCTAGTCCTGCCTTAGGCATGAAAGCTGGTTGGGCGACCTTGGGCAAGTCACACACTCTCAGCCCAATTCACCGTACAGGGTGGAAAATAGGAAGAAGTAATGTGTGCGTTCACCACCTTGAGTTGTTTATATAAAAAGGGCAGGATATAAATAAATCACTGTTCAAGCTGCTTCTGGGGGAAACGTGTGAACCTGGTGTTCTTACAAGGAGAAGAAAACCTAACTAGTAGGTTAACCTAACACACATCCTTTGGAGACGAAGGCATTCCGCAATCTGATTTTTTAACACTTCCATTCATGAAGGAGAATTCTGTAAAGCAAGAGTCCTGTAAAAGTTCCATCTTTTAGAGGTTTTTTTATGACTCACTTTCCATATTATGAAGTGCTGGCTTTAATACCTTTTTTTTAAAAGAGGGTGGTGTAAAGAAATAAATTTGACCCACTGATCTTTGACCTTTACTTTCTTGGGAAATCGCTGAAAATGTATGCCCCTCGGTTGGGGAGATGCTGAGGGTTCCGAGAAACCGCATGGGGATCTACGGGTTGCCTGTCCTTAGATCAAACTTGGGTTTTGGTTTAGGGTTTCTACATTTTTGCGCTTGTGGTCCGGTTGCAAGCATCCTCAGAGGTCTGACAGTAGAATGGGCTTGCATTGCTTGAGAAAGTGGCTTTGGAGAACTGTCAAAACAAGGTAAGATCCCTGAAGCACCACAACTGCTTTAAGAAAATGAGTATTTCAGGGGGTGTGAAATTCAAGGCCCGCGGGCCGAATCCGGCCCACGGGGTGCTTAGATCTGGCCCTGGAAACTGCAAAGGACCGGCCCGAGGGCTGCAGGAAGCCATCACAGCCAAAAATGGGGCCTAGAGGGGTGCACATGGCCCCCCGGGCTCCCTTTTCGCTGGCAGAGGGCTAGCAAAACAAAATAAGAAAACAAAAGGAGATGTTTCCTCTTTTGCATTTGAGCATGCAAGAAGGGACAGGAAAGAGGAAAGACAAAGAAAAATAAGGGAAGATGGGAAGAAAGCAAGGAAGGAAAAATAAGGGGAAGAATGAAGAGGGAAGGAAAAAAGGAAGGAAGATTATGAGTGAGGGAGGGTCTCAGGGAAGTCCTGCCTTAACACTTGGCCACCACAGGTGCCCCCAACACAACTGACATCAAGCTGGCCATGCCCCCTGGCCACGCTCACCCCAGCCAGCGACCCCACCCACCCCAGTTCAAAGACAATCCTGATACGGCCCTCAATGAAATCAAGTTTGACACTCCTGCTCTATTTGGGGTACAGTCTATGACTTACAACTGGCCACTTAACAGCTGCTTGAAATTACTACAGGCCAGTAAAGCACTCATGGTCATCGTAAAATAGCGTGCCCCACGCAGACAAGAAATACACCCTTTGGTCCCAAAATTGCACGTTGCGTGACTGGCAACTGGCTCTTTTTTCTCTGACCAGTTGCAGTGTCTTGCAGTCGTGTGTCCACGATTTCAAATGATTTCTGGCAAAAGAAAAAAGCAGCCATTCAGAAGACTGGGTTCACACGACTGGGGCACTTGCTGAATAACCAGAGATTCACTCATTGGACTGCCGCAAAAAATGTAAAATGTGGCAGTCTCATGGGGATGCTCGGGTTTACAACTGTAACTTATGGGGGAAATCCGGCCCCATTTGCAGTCGTAAGACAAGGGTTGCTTGTACTACATCCACTTGATCCGAGTTAATCATCATGGCGATAAAAGTTAGAATCACTAGGTTTCATTACGAGAGAATCCATAAAAAACACTTAATTCTGTCCCAGGCTCTTATGCAAGAGTCTGAAGACAATACATAAGAGAGGGCTCAAGCCCATTTCACAATCTGGCCAGTTGATTAAATGTAAAATCTGAAATGGGAGGCTAGGGATTTTAATTTTTCTTCTGTAGAGTTTGTTGTTCTTTGCAACGCTTATCTGTGAATTAGTACCGTAGTAGACGTACAGGGTTTGTATATCAAACACTAGTAGCTGGATACTCTTGCTTCGCTACGACACTAAATTAATGAGTAGTTATGATCGGGCTTGATACATTGACACCTAAAGCTTGAAAATTTATGTAGAATGTGTAACTCCTTAGCATCAGAGCGTGTTAATATAAGGCAACTGGCAGTTGGAACAGAGTTCTTTTCAGGTGGGGAGGGGGAGTGGAACGTCTAACTCCTTAGCATCAGAGCGTGTTAATATAATACTGTATAAGAAATACTAATGATCTGATGGTCATTTCAAAAAATCCTTTCTTAGCGAGCACCTAGAAGCCAAGAGGAACATATGTGCCAAGTTTCAAGTTTGTAGGCTTTACCGTTCTGGAGATTTCATGATGAGTGAGCGGTATTTGGCTTTTATATATATAGATAAGGTTGCCAGGGTAATTTTGCTAATAAACTCACACAAAGCAAAACTGGATGATTGGGGGAGATCTCCCCATATCCATGTTCAGCTCCTATTTAGGAAGGCAGAATTTTTCAGCTGTTGCCAGGGGAACCTAAGCAATCAAGTGTCTGTCCAGTCCCTTCTGCTATTATGTCACTCCCGGTAGTCCACCACTACAATCTTATCAAAACCTAGGAAGGAAATTGTTCATTAGTGGTCACCTTGGCTTCATCCCCATCTCTTTGTATGTTACCTGCTAATGTGGAAGCTCCCTTGCCTCAACCTAAACAATTTGGAGTGTGAAAGCTAAATGTGGAAGTTCAAGGGTGGGAAAGGAAGTATTCCTATTGCCCAGGAATATTCAAGACTATTCAAGATGAGTAGTGTTTTATTGCAACCACTAGAGGATTCTAGGATGCCAAACTTGCCTACAAAAGCATAGCATATAAATCAGCTTCTTAATCTATTACAATATAGAACGGGTGTCCAACTTTGGTCACTTTCAAATTTGGACTTCAACTCCCAGAATTCCCCAGCCATCATGACTGGCTAGGGAATTCTGGGAGTTGAAGTCCACAGGTCTTAAAGAGTGGGCATCCCAAGGTATAAGATATTTTCATAAGTACATTCTTTCATGCGTACAGTTCAGGGGTGTCAAACTGGCGGCCTGCGGGCCAGATGCGTCACGCGCAGGCCACGCCCACCCCAGCTCCGCGAATGGGGAAAAAGGTCGCAAAATGTCACGTGACAGCCACATGATGTGGCGAGTTTGACACCCGTAGTATAGTTGCATCCATATAGTGTCTAGTTAGCATTTCCTCCAAGTTCCTATCTCAAAACCCTCATACTAAGTTTCACACAAACATCATATCCTCAAATGTATCATGGCTGAGCACCCACTCACCATTTAATGATCAAGCTGGCTTTGTTAGCCAGATGTTCTGAAATGAAAGGCGATTTCCATCTGCACCAGTGATGGTCAGAATGGACAACCAAAGCTGCTTTGGACCCTTCTCAGCTTGGTTCCCAACCAACCAGGAAATGTACTCTAGCAAAATGTTAAGTAGAGTTCAACTTTTAATGTTGGTTTACGTAAAACAGCCTGCACAACCGTTTTGTAAGGATTTCAGACACAGCCACTGGAGTTTCTTTGAAAGGCAATTCGGGGGCGACGGGAGTAATAGTCCAGCTGTAGGAACGTGCAGATGAAAAGCATCTTAGCTTATCTGTGGAGAAAGAGAACAGAAGCAAATAAACAAGAGAGGAAGACTGGCCTATTTCCCTACCTTAAGATAAGAAGTCAAGGATGCCAGTCAAATGAGATTCATCAAGGAGTATCAAGCAAATTTTTGTTTCTTTGAGGATTCTGAAGTGCAGATGTTGCTTGGCATAACTTTCTTGTTCTTTGCACGAATTGATAAAATAAGTATAGGTAGGCCTCGATTTACGACCATAATTGAGCCTAAAATTCGTGTTGTTGAGTGAGACATTTGTTAAGTTTTGTCAAGTGGTGAAATCCAATTTTTTTTACTGCCGGTTCTGTGGGCGTGGCTTGGTGGGCGTGGCAGGGGAAGGATACTGCAAAATCCCAATTCCCTCCCCACTCCAGGGGAAGGATACTGCAAAATCCCCATTCCCTCCCCACCCTTGGGGGAAGGATACTGCAAAATCCCAATTCCCTCCCCACTCCTGGGGGAAGGACACTGCAAAATCCCCATTCCCTCCCCACTCTGGGGCCAGTCAGAGGTGGTATTTGCCGATTGTCCGAACTACTCAAAATTTCCGCTACCGGTTCTCCAGAACCTGTCAGAACCTGCTGGATTTCACGCCTGCTTTTGTCTGATTTTACAACTTTTCTTGCCACAGTTGTTAAGTGAATCACTGCAGTGGTTAGGTGAGCAACACAGTTGCTAAGTGAATCTGGCTTCCCCATTGAGTTTGCTTGTCAGAAGGTCGCAAAGGGGGATCACATGACCCAGGGACACTGCAAACATCATAAATGTGAGTCCGTTGCCCAAGCGTCTGAATTTTGATCACGTGACCAGGAAGATGCTGCAATGGTCATAAGTGTGAAAACGGGTCATGTCACTTTTTTCAGTGCCGTTGTAACTTTGAACAGTCACTAAATGAACTTAAGTCGAGGACTACCTGTACAGTTAAATAATAATGACTTACTGCAATGTGTACCTTTAGTCAATGGATTCAAATCACTGAGTTCCCAGTAAAATAAATGAAATAAATTTGGTTCTGACTTAACAATTAATTACTTAAACAGAACAAAGCTCAGATAACATCCTGGATTTGAGATTGAGTTCCAAAGAATTAAAATTACTGTAATTGTTACGAGAATGAAGCTATGAAGTGAAATAAATGGGGGGGGGGGAATGATTCTCTCCCAGGTTTAATGACTGCAAAAACCTGAATAAGTAACAGTTTAAAGGTTATTGCAGGAACATAAATGTGAATAGGTAGGCTTGCACACAGCCACTGATTAGAAAACAACATGAACATAAAATATTGATCCCAGTTAATAGGCTCATCTCATAGAAAACCTGTCTGCCATGCTGCCCAATTTTTAGCTGATTTCTTATGTCTATTTCAAAAATTAAAACAATTTAAAAAGTAAGCCCTAAAAAACACCAGCATGTTCCTCTTGGTTCAAACAATTTTTAGAGTGAAATTGGTCACTGAGAAGTCATATTTATGGAGAATTCAGTTATACCCAGCAGCAACTGACAATTATGATTGCACTTTCTCCCAGAAAAAGCATGCTTCTGCATATCAGGAATTAATAGCAGGAAAAAGTTATCACCTTCAAAGCTACCTTGGGCTCTTCCCATTCACATTTTTATTGAGTTATAAGATAAAATAAGATGCAAAATGCGAAAGAAAATAGGAGAACGGTGGGGAGGAAGGAGGGGGAAGAAAAGTGAGGAAAGATTAGGAAAAAGAAGCATTGACTTCTGACTCTGTTGCAGTTAAATAGGGCATGGACATCAAATCACAACTTTTTGTTTTTTTCATAATAATACAAACTAGCCATTTCTACAAGGATCTATCAGTCTAATCAGTAAAACTCAAAATCAAAGTTTCATTCTTTTCCACTTCAAGCACAAAGTTCAGAAGCCGTCTCCATGTGGAAGCAAAAGCATTTGTGTTCTTTTCTTTCATCAAAATAGCCAATTTTGTCATTTCAGCCAACTCCATCAGCTTCTGCAACCATTCGTCCATGGCTCTTCCCAAAGGTATCTGGGGTACCTGGGCTGGTTTGACAAAAACCCCTAACTGCCCCAAAATTCAGACATTCCTCAACGAGCCACGCATCCCTTTGCCACAAATTTGCCAACAAACTCACCTAAACTTTGGGAATTATACTATTATCGTAGGCTGCTCTATTTTCTGCTTGGTGATGAATTCAGAAATAATTCAATATAACTATGCTCTGCAAAATAAAAGAAGATTAAATGTCAGGCACAAAGAATCAGGACCATTCGTAAGGCTGCAGCAAGCCAACATACAAGAAGCCGAGCCGAGGTGGCGCAGCGGTTAGAGGCAGGTACTGCAGGCCACTTTAGCTGACACTGATCCGCAGGTCAGCGGTTCAAATCTCACCGGCTCAAGGTTGACTCAGCCTTCCATCCTTCCGAGGTAGGTAAAATGAGGACCCAGATTGTTGGGGGCAATATAGATATACATTGCTTACTGGTGTAAACCGCTTAGAGAGTGCTTGCACTGTGAGGTGGTATGTAAATCACACAAATAAATAAATAAATAAATAAATAAATAAAGAATATGGCCAACTAAAGGTCTACACTAAACTGGTGCCAATTTAATGTTGGACTTTAGTAAATTGGTGCCAATTTACGAGCAGAATTCAGTCCAAAGTTTCCATTGCTAAGCAAGACGGTGGTTAAGTGAGTTTTGCCCCATTTTACAACTCTTCTTGCAAGAGTCACTAAGTAAATCACTGCAGTTGTTAGTAACACGATTGTTAAGGGAATCTGGCTTCCCTATTGACTTTGCTTGCCAGGTCAGAAAAGGTGATGACCTGACTAAAGGACACTGCAACTGCCATAAACACACATCATTGCCAAGCGTCCAAATTTTGATCATGTGACCATGGGGATGCTGCAAGGGTCGTGTGAAAAATGGTCATAAGTCACTTTTTTTAGTGGTATTGCAATTTCGAACAATCACTAAATGGATGGTTGTAAGTCAAGGACTACCTGTATGGGTCAACGGCATTCAGGAGGGGTTGGGACTTGGAGCGTTTGTGGGAACGCAATGACTCTAAACCAGTGATGGCAACTCTATGGCATGCGTGCCACAGGTGGCACGCGGAGCCATATCTGAGGGCACGCGAGGTGTTGCCCTATGTCAGCTCCAGCCAGCTGATTTTTGGCCTTCTTTTTGGCCGTGAACCTGGGGACAACAAAAACGGCCCAACCGGAAGTTCGTTTTCAAACTTCTGGTTGGCCCGTTGGGCCATTCTTCGCTCTCCCCAAGCTTCAGGAGGCTTTTCTGAACCCTGGAGAGAGTGAAAAACAGCCCAACGGGCCTACCGGAAGTCCGGAGGCTTCAGTGAGGCCTGTGTGCATATGCGGGGGGGGGGGGGGAGGGAACGCGGGGAGGTTGTGTGCATGCATGGGGGGGCAGGGCATTGTATTATGGGTGTGGGCACCCGAGCCAAAAAAAGGTTCGCTATCACTGCTCTAAACTGCCCTCCCAGTTCTGCCAGCAATTCTACAATAAATAGAAAATTGATCTGAAGCCATCTCTATCAGCTGTGTGCTATGACTTAACACCGGCCTTTAGGAAATCTATCTTCCTGAACATTGGTTTATTCAAAAATCGGCAGCACTGCTCGCAACTGCTTTTCGAAGCCCACAAACCTGTGAAAAATTCACAAGAGGTACTTACGGACTTTAAAGTTGTTCTTGGCCATGGCCGCAACTGCGTCCGCGTGCGTTTCAAAGTGTACATCTGCTTCTCCGGTTGCATGGCCACATGAATTATATTCCATTGTGATCCTCACAGGCTTTAAGGGAGCAAAAAACTTTTAAAAAAGGGAGAGAACAAAAAACAGGAGGGTGACAAGTCAGATTTTGATTAATCTGATTATGAAATAACGTCAGCACTTTAGAAACTGAGATTAATACAAACAATATATACTTGTTTGTATATATTTCTGCAATATACTTCTATATTTATAATTGATACTAGTAGTCCTCGACTTACGAGGATCACAGCTGAGCTCAAAATTTCCGTTGCTAAGCAACAGTTGTTAAATGAGTTTTGCCCCATTTTACGACCTTCCTTGCTACAGTTATTAAGTGAATCACTGCAGCTGTTAAGTTAGTATCACGGTTCTTAAGTGAATCTGGCTTCCCCATGGACTTTGCTTGTCAAGGCGTCGCAAAAGGGGATCGCATGACCGCGGGACACTGCAACCGTCATAACTATGAACCAGCTGCCAAGCATCTGAATTTTGATCACGTGACCATGGGGACGCTGCATCGGTTGTAAGTGTGAAAAATTTGTCACTTTCTTCAGTGACCTTTTAACGTCAAACGGTCCCTAAATGAACTGTTGTTAAGTTGAGGATTTCCTGTACTTCCTAGTAAAAAAATACATCTCAGCTGACCAATTCTAGGAGGAATGGAATGGCCGACATTGTTTAGCTGACGGAAGTTTATCACATGATTCCGGAACACTGAAACTGTCATAAATACATGCCAGTTGCCAAGTATCTGAATTTGGATCATGGGACTGTAGAGATGCTGCAATAGTCGTTAAGTGTGAAAAACGGTGATAGATCACATTTTTTTTAGTGCCTCTGTACCTTCGAATGGTCACTAAACAAAGTTGAGAACTACCAGTAATGTAAATTCAATTTCTCAGGCAAACAATTGTAGTTAATGCTGTCATGTACTTATCTTTTTTTCTTGTGGTAAAATGCTATTTTAAAGAATTTCTAAGAAATGCATTCCAGCCAGTGGTTTGTATAACTAGGTAAAGGTTCCCCTCGAACATACGTGCTAGTCGTTCCCAACTCTAGGGGGCAGTGCTCATCTGTTTCAAAGCCAAAGAGCCAGCGCTGTCCGAAGACGTCTCCGTGGTCATGTGGCCGGCATGACTAAATGCCGAAGGCGCGCAGAACGCTGTTACCTTCCCACCAAAGGTGGTCCCTATTTTTCTACTTGCATTTTTCACGTGCTTTCGAACTGCTAGGTTGGCAGAAGCTGGGACAAGTAACGGGAGCTCACTCCATTACGCGGCACTAGGGATTCGAACCGCTGAACTGCCGACCTTTTGATCGACAAGCTCAGCGCCTTAGCCTTAACTAGTTTCGTGTTAATCTGATCTGTTTGCAAGTTTCAGTGACCGAGTAAGATGTTCAAAATCCAGGCTGAAGACAGGCCTTTTGCTACCCATAGTAGCACAAGGATGTTTGAAACAGCCTTACTGACCCCCACCCCCCAAACATACCTGGATGATATCTTGCGCTGTTGCTTGAAAAGGCATTCCTCTCAGGTGAACAAAGTAAGGGGCGGAGAAGCTTCCTGATTCAGCCACCTCCTGAGGCTTTTCAAATACTTGCTTATAAGCCTCTGTGGAATCAAGAAAATCAGAATAAATATTTGCAAAGTATATTTATGTGCCATTTTTTTTTATACTTCTGGAGACTGTTTTTTTAAAAGAGAATATAATTGAGCATGTCCAGAGATGGGCGACAAAAATGGTGGAAGGTCTGAAGGGGTATCAGGAGAGATTGGAGGAACTCAATACGTACACCCTGGAGCAGGGGTCTCCAACCTTGGCAACTTTAAGACTTGTGGACTTCAACTCCCAGAATTCCTCAGCCAGCTTTGCTGACTGAGGAATTCTGGGAGTTGAAGTCCGCCAGGCTTAAAGTTGCCAAAGTGGGAGACCCCTCCCCTGGAGGACAGAAGGGGAAGGAGGGGGCGTGATTGAAACTTTTAAATGTATTAAGGGTGTTAGTAAGGTTCTAGAACAGTGTTTCTCAACCTTGGCAGTTTGAAGATGTGTGGACTTCAACTCCCAGAATTCCCCAGCCAGCGTTGCTGGCTGTGGAATTCTGGGAGTTGAAGTCCACACATCTTCAAACTGCCAAGGTTGAGAAACACTGTTCTAGAAGGCAGTGTTTTCCATATTAAGCCAAAATCAAGAATACAGAGGCATCCCCTCAAACTGACAGAAGTTCAAAAGCAACGTTAGAAAGTATGACTTCATAGAAAAGAGCCATATAGAAAAGTATGACTTCATAGAGCCGAGGTGGCGCAGTGGTTAAAGTGCAGCACTGCAGGCTACTTCAGCTGACTGCTAGTTCAGCAGTTCAGCTGTTCAAATCTCACCAGGCTCAAGGTTGACTCAGCCTTCCATCCTTCTAAGGTCGGTAAAATGAGGACCCAGATTGTTGGGGGCAATATGCTGAACTCTGTAAACCGCTTAGAGAGGGCTGTCAAGCACTGTGAAGCGGTATATAAGTCCAAGTGCTATTGCTATAAGAGTAGTGAAAACCAACTTCCAGGCAAGGTAGTGGGCCAATCGTCAGTAACTGAGTTTAAGCACGTTTGGGATAAACACATGGCTATCACCCGACAAAAATTAAAATAGAGAACAACACAGGAAATGAAGGAGCTAAAGCGCCCTGGGACTTTGGAATTCAAGCAGACAGGCCCCTGCCGCGTAACACGCCAGACTTAACAATTATCAGTAAGAAAGACAAAAAAATTCTGGATAGTGGATGTCTCCAGTACCTGGAGACAACGGAAGGGAAGAGAAAGAATTGGAAATGATAACAGAATCTAAAGACCTGCAAACAGAAATAGAACAATTATGACAAAAGAAAAGAAATAGTAATAGGTGCCTTGGGTGCCATCCCAAAACAACTGGAGCATCGCTTGAACACTATTGGCATTGACCGATTCACCATTAGTCAATTGCAAAAGGCAGCTTTACTAAGAGCAGCTTACATACCTCTAACACCATCAAACTTCCACATCTGCCTATCCCAGATCCTCGGGAAGTGCTTGATAGGCGGACAAAAATGGCCAAATCCAGTCTGAACATGAATTGTCTGACTGTGCGATGAACCATAAATAAGTAAATAAATAAAACAAAAACAAATCCCCCCTTCCTAAAAAAAGGGGCAGGCTTGATGAACCACTGGATCTTTTTCCTGCGGTCTTTTTTCCTTTAATGTTTCTGGGAAGCTGACTTCAAACAAATAATGACCTATGCTCACCGCTTCTGCTTTCATTTTCATACACCGGACTGGGCTTCGAGACCTCGCTCAACTTGCTTTCTTCAAAAATGTTTTCAGAACACGGTTTTGGCACCGTAGACACCATCATCTTCTTATATCGGAAAAAGTCGTTATGTGTTCGAATTGCACTTTTCTGGCTCGGGAATATTTCTATGTAGCTAGAAAGTTTTTTGAAGAGAAAGAGTTAGGCCATGATTATCATCAAAGCAGCTTTTTAATATACAAAAGCTCAGTTCAAACATCAAAACTTTCAGTATGCAGCACACACACACAAACAACCCCAAAAAACCCTGCTCACCCTGGAGCCGTGATGGCGAGCCTATGGCACGAGTGCCACAGGTGGCACATAGAGCCCTCTCTGCGGGCACATGAGCCGTCGCCCCAGCTCAGCTCCACCACGCATGCCTGTGCGCCTCCCGCCGACCAGCTGATTTTTGGGTATCTGCCGTGCATGCGGATGGGGGGCGGATGCGGGAGATGTGTGTGCATGTGCGGGGAGCCAGGCGCCCGGGGGTGCACGCGCGCATTGCATTATGGTTTATAAGTGCAGGGAGGCTACTAGGCCCAAAACAGGGCACGGGGGTGCAGCACGGCCGCTCCGTGGCCCATTTTTGCTCCCAGGAGGCTGCAGGGAGGCCAAAACAGGGTGCGGGGGTCATACGGGGGGATCGTGTGCACATGCGCAGGGCGCGCTTTTGGCACGTGACAACAAAAAGGTTAGCCATCACTGCCCTAGAACTCTAATTAAAAATAAAACTAAAAACCATTTGCCTGGTGTGCAAGCACTCATTCCCTCTTAAAAGTCGCCCCGCATTCCATTATTTTCCTACCGGTTCCCAATTTCTTCCTTATGCTTCAACAAAGCTTTATTAGCCATTTCTGGTGTGGCGAACTGTACAAATGCCTCCCCCGTTTTCCTTCTTCCGTCGTGGTCAAAGACAAATACTATGTCCTGTATAGTCAAACCTGAAAGAGAAGGCATTTTTGCAGCATGTCAATATAATTACCCTGATACTCCAAAAGCGTGTCTTCCAATTTCTGGGTAAGAGAAATAAAATGTGCAGATCTTCTGCCACGCAGTGCAACATTAAAATCTTTTCTTAAATATTAACACTTTGTGGGTCGATTTATTTTGATTTCGTCCCCGGGTGATCAAATCTTCCTTCAAATGTGGAGCTCGGCAACAGACATTAGGGTGCAAGCCTATGTAGTAATCCCAAATTATTGTCTTAGAAAAACAAAAGCAATTCATTGCTTCTGAGGAACCGTCTCGCCTCAATGGGATAAGCCCTTTCCACCTGCACCAGCAGATGGGTCAGGTTCAACTCAGTTGGTCAAGGAATTTTGGCCAGCAGGGTCCAGGAGAAGAGCCTTTTTCTGCCGTGGTTGCTGCCCTTTGGAACATCCTGCCCCTCCCTGAGATGAGATCTGCAGCCACCCTTTTGACCTGCTGTAAGGGCCTGAAGACCTGGCTCTGCCAATTGGCCTGGAGCCCCAACAGGGTGTTCTGACCCAGCTCCCCAAACACGACAAACCCTCTGAAGTTAAATCAATGATTTTTTTATTAGGAGCGCCAACAGCCCTGGCAAAAAGTCTCTCGCTCATAGCAGGCTAATAGGTCTGTTCGGCAGGGAGATGAATAGTTGTCTGCCACATCTATTCATCCCCGCCCCCTGCCTTTTATCCCCAGAGCTAGGGTGCGGCTTCGCTAGCAGCGGTGGCTCTTCTGTCCCAAGGATCGGCCCACAGATTTCCACTGCTCTCCTCTCCTCTGCCTTCTGCGCATCCGCGCATCAGGCACTGGACTCAGCTGTTCCTCCTCTTCCTCATCAGCCACCTCCAGACCTGGGGGCTGTTGACTCTCCACCTGAGGGCTGACGGACGGCCTCTGTCTCTCTCTCTCTGTCAGCTCCATTCCCTCTTCCCCCTCAGAGCTCTCAGGTTGCCTTGAGGCTGACCCGGACTCCCATGCCTCCTCCTCCGATTCAGCTGCTGGAAGGGCCGGCGGCAGAGAGGCCACAACACAGGGTTGCCATCACTCTGGAGGTGGTTAGCAGATTAAGACAAGGCCCTATCTCCCATGTGCCTCTTTCTCCCTTCCTCCCATCATTTCATTGTAAATTATTATTATTTATTGTTTTAAATATTTTAAACAGCATGGTAGCCTAGTGGTGAAGACTCTCACCTCCCACTCGGAAGGTTCAATCCTAGGGTAGTGGCAGATGTCTCTCTCCTAGGGTGCGAAGAAAAAATATTTGCTGCAAACCACGTGTGGCATCAGGAAGGGCATCCGGCTAGTAAACGCTCAGCTCCATCCAGTCACCTGGACTCTACCACATCCTGTCCCGCCCCCCCAGGACTCTACCCCAAATTAAAAAGGGAGTTTTACTGTTTTAATGTTTTGTTGGCTTTTGTTGTTTTAATGTTCTACTGGCTTTTGATGTTTGTAAGGTGCCCAGAGTAGCCGCTAGGAGAAACGGATGGCATACAAGTCTAATAAATAAATCAACCAACCAAACCAACCTTCATTAACATGGTCCTATTTCTTTACTCTTCAGTCTTGTGTTTTCTTTAAAACAAGGCAGGGTTGCTTGCAATATTATTAAACAAGCCACAATATTATCTCCTTTAGGCAAATCTTTCCTGCCCATTTAAGAAATCCAGTCATTCCTTTAACACACAATCAATGAGATGCTTCCCAAGTCTTAAATCATCCAAAGACAACTCCATGATCCAATGCGCACACATGCACAGACAGACAGACAGACAGACAGACAGACAGACAGACAGACAGACAAGAGAGAATCAAGGCTCCAGGCCACGTCACCTGAAAAGAACTCCGTTACATCTACTTCCGTGGAACGGTAGGGCAGGCCTCGCAGTCGCACCACCCCGTCGTTGTTTACGGGCGCTGAACGGAACTTCAGGCTCCTCATGAGGGTATCAACGTCCTTATTACGTATTTCAAAAACTGTTAGGAAGAGAAGTCCAAGAAAACAAAAAAGGAAAGGGGGGAAAAATTGGTGAATTTATTTAGAAATGGATACCGGTCAGGCAAAGGGGTTTTTGGATCGTTTCGCAGGAAGTACCTTCCACATAGCGCTGGCCCAGGTATTTCCGGTGTTTGTTCAAGGCGTTCATTACATCGTGTTCTGATTCAAGTTCAACTATCGCATCTCCTCTGCGCTTGCCATCTCGGTACAGGAGGAAATGGATGCCTTCCACACCGTTTCGGACCTTGCTCCCTAGAAAGTTAGCAAATTTATCGATGACGAGACACGAGACAACTTTCTTCCCCTCACCACCTCCCACCAGACAAGGTGAATAAACTGGAATGTATTTGGATGTTCTGCATTTGATATTCCCCAGCCCCAGCTTCAAAACTTCTGTAATCTCGCCAATATCTCAAGAGCCAGCTTGGTCTTGTGCAGGGGTCGGCAACCTTAAACACTCAGAGCCACAAAGATCCTAACCGGAAGCCCCCCGGTCAATTCTGGAGCCAACCGGAACAGGCCTGGGGCCAATGATTTTAATACAACACCGATCACTCTTGGCCCCATGAATGATTTATTGTATGGGTTTTTAAATTGTGGTTTTTTAATGTTTTTTAATGCTTTTTATATTTGTTGTTGCATGTGAATTTTTACTGTTGTGAGCCGCCCAGAGTCTCTGTGGAGTGGGCAGCATACAAATGCAACTAATAAATAATAAATAATAAATAAGTCTGGTTCCCCACCACCACCGAGTCTCCTCCTAGCGCGGCATCCTTTTTCCTCTGCCGACCGGAAGTCCTGTTCCCCCACCATAGTCTCCTCCTAGCGCAGCGTCCTTTTTCCTCTACCTGTCCTAACCAAAAGCCCTATCAATTGTGGAGCCGACCGGCGACAGGGAGCCACAGCAGAAGGATGAAAGAGCCACATGTGGCTCCAGAGCTGCGAGTTGCCAACCCCTGGTCTAGTGGTTAAGGCACCAGGGCTAGATACCGAAAGACACTGAGTTTTAATCCCACTCATGAATGCCAGCTGGATGACTTTGGGCCAATTAGCAGGAGATAATGAGTTCTAATCTTGCCTTAAAATGAGAATCAGCTAGGTGACTTTGGATCAATCACCAGGAGATGATGAATTCTAGTCCCGCCTTAGGCATGAATGCTGGCTGTGTGACCTTGGGCCAATTACCAGGAGACTGTGAGTTCTAGTCCCACCTTAGCCATGAAAGCCAGCTGGGTGACTTTCAGCCAATCACCAGGAGATGGTGAATTCTAGTCCCACCTTAGGCCTGAAAGCTGGCTGGGTGACCTTTGGCCAGTCACTGTCTCTTCAGGCCAACCCATCTCACAAGGTTGTTATGAGGAAAAGGAGGAGGAGGAAGGTGTGTTGGACTATTAACTGCCTTGAATTATTTATAAAAATAATAAAGATGGAATATAAATAAATACTGTAGGATAATTTTAGTCAAAACATGCTATATTTTTTCTTTAAAATGTAGGTGTGAGTCTAGTATAAACACACTAATACATTTATTTTAGGTGATTATTTTCGGTCTCTAACCTGTGGAACAGCCTCAAATTCAACCACCGCTAAACTGCAAAATATGTTGAGGAATACTTTTTATATATTGTCCCCCTCTGCTTGCAACTGTAGTTTTTTTAAATAACATATCCCTTTAATCTTGGCTGTGGCCTTGGTTTTTTCCAAGGGGCTACCTTCTTCAGCTATAGTTACTCTATAATTGTTGGGAAACTCCCAATCAGACCGTAAGGAGGAGTCAAGTGGGGAAATAGCCTTGAGTCCTTGCACAGCTGCAAGAGGCATAAACCTCTTGTTCCCAAGGCAAGTAGCCTGGAGAAACTTGTAAGATAGGCAGAACACAATGAAGTACCTAACCTGGACCTTGGACATGAGTGGATCTGGTTCAGAGGTGGAATTCACTTACCTTCCCTACCGGTTCGCAAATGTGAGCATGCACGTTCGCGCACTGCGCCTCATCTGTGCATGACCTTCTGTGTATGCGCAGTGCTCACGTATTACGTCGGGGCGGGTGGGCGGAGCCTCCCGCAGTTGTCGCTACCGGATCACCAGAACCGGAGAGACCCGGCTGAATCCCACCACTGAATTCTGGTTGCTTGCACCTGACAATAACCCAGGGACTCCCTGGTGGTCTCTTTCCAAGTACTAATCAGGTCCAATCCTGTTTTAACTTTCCATGGCCAGCCCAAAATAGTCATCAGATGAGCTGATGTGGCGCAGTGGTTAGAGTGCAGTACTGCAGGCTACTTCTGCTGACTGCTGTCTGCCTGCAATTTGGCAGTTCGAATCTCACCAGGCTCAAGGTTGACTCAGCCTTCCATCCTTCCGAGGTGGGTAAAATGGGGACCCAAAATTGTTGGGGGCAATAGGCTGACTCTGTAAACCACTTAGAGAGGGGCTGTAAAGTGGTATATAAGTCTAAGTGCTATTGCTATCAGCTGCGACTGATATACCCTGAACATCACAAAATATATTTATTTATTTATTATTTATTATTTGCACTTGTATGCCGCCCACTCCACAGAGACTCTGGGCGGTTCACAACAATAAGAAATCTACATGCAAACAATAAACATAAAAAAATATTAAAAACACTAATTATTAAAAATGCATTAAAAAACATTAAAAACAATTTTAAAAACCCCATGTAATTCCTACATTCACGGGACCAAGAGTTCTCGATGTTGTATTGAATTCATTGGCCCCAGGCCTGTCGACATAGCCAGGTTTTCAACGCTTTTCTGAAGGCTGGCAGGGTGGGAATAATGCGGATCTCGGGGGGTATTGTATTCCAGAGAGCCGGTGCTGCCACAGAGAAAGCCCTCGCCCGTGGGCCCGCCAGCCGACATTGTTTGGCTGACAGGACCACCAGCAGACCAACTCTGTGGGCTTTGATCGGTCTTAGGGAGGTATGTTGGAGAAGGCGGTCTCGGAGGTATACTGGTCCTAAGCCATGTAGGGCTTTAAAGGTGATCACCAACACCTTGAATTGCGTTCAGAGACCTACGGGCAGCCAGTGCAGCTCGCGAAGGATGGGTGTCACATGGGTGTATCTAGGGACACCCATCACCACACGCGCCGCCGCATTCTGCACTAGCTGCAGTCTCCAGACGTTCTTCAAGACGTTCTTCAGATATATTGGCGTGGTGGCCAATATACCTGAAGCATAACATAGTATGCTTTATGCCCAATAAGTGGTGGCCTTCAATGGCTGCCCATTGGGTTAATTAGGACAAGGAAGTTACCTGAAAAAAAGTTGAGAACATCTTCTTCAGTGCAGTCATACGGCAGACCTTGGGCCCGAATCAGATGCACTTCCCTTTCCCCTTCTGCTTCTTCTGCAGAGATTTCGTATTCTGGGGGGAAGTGATATCCCTCTTGATAAGAAGACTCAGGATCCTGCAAAGAGAGGCAGGGATTTTAAAAAAATCTTGTAACTGTATTTTGGGGACTGGCAAGATGATAACAGTTCCTCTGGAAGCTGCAGAAGCCGAAAAGTAATGAAGTGTTAATATTAATTTTTTTTTAGAAAGTCTCAAGACCTTTCCTTCTGGAGGAATTTCACAGAAGTTCAATATTCTCCAGCGACCTCTTGAAAAATCTCAGGGATATCAAAAGGACAGGTTCCAGTGCCTTTCTAGCAATCGTGATTATTATTAGCAATTAATCACAAAGCCACACAATTAATTCTGGTCAGCACTATAAGATTGGCCACTACTGCTGCACATGAATCCCTAAGTGCGTTACAACAGATGAGAAAGAAGAAACTTGAGACACAGGCAGAAGCCTAAGGATCGATGCTAAAAAAGAAGAAGTTGTTTACTCTGGAGAAATAAAACCAGCTCTGTAATATTTTACAGAAACCAGAGTTTAGTGGATTGTCCAGGATCCATTTCTTTAAACAGTGTATTTTGCTGTTTTCATATGGCCTTTAGAAACAAGCCTTCAGTACTATATAGGTAACCTGCAACTTACAGGGAAAAATACTCAGGATCAAGATAAAGAGAAGTTAGGAGGAACTTTGCCAACCTAGTGTACTATAGAGCAGGGGTATCAAACTTAAGGCTTAGATTTGGCCCGCAGGCCCACCCTGGAAACAGCAAAGGACCAGCCTGCGCTGCCTCTCCAGACGAAAACGGAGCCTGGGGAGGCCATCCGCGGCTCACCCAGGCTCATTTTCGGCCGCAACAGGCTCCTGCAGACCTCTGCCAGCGAAAATGGAGTGCGGGCTACAGGAGGCTGTCGTGGCCGAAAACGGAGCCTTGATGATGTCGAGCTGCCCCCCCCAGGTCAAACACAACCCTGATTCGGCCCTCAATGAAATAGAGTTTGACACGCCTGCAATAGAGGATTTACACTTCCAGAGCTGTTGGTTAGGAATTCTAAGAGTTTTTAGTGTAACTCACTTGAACGTTACCATGAAGCTGGGAAAATACTCATTTGAAGGATGAGTTTTTCTCACGGATGAAGGGCAGTTTCTATTTTAGCCATTTACATAATCTGCAATGCACATAAATGAACATTATGTCTGTGCATACTGTATTACAGATTCGATTGGAAGAGTTATTTCAGAACTCAACAGGAGGGGAAAAAATGCAGTACCCATTTGTGACTCATTGAAACAGCTACATCTATTTCCAGAACTCCCACCTTGGAAACAGGCATAACAGATACTTAATGAGATATCAACATGCGCTGAAACATTTCTTTACAATCAAATCTGCAACACCGCACAACTCCAATGACCCCATTTTGTGGCATTCATCTTAAACAGAGGTCTTCAAATTTGGCAACTTTAAGACTTGTGGACTTCAACTCCCAGAATTCTCCAGCCAGCATAGCACAAGTTTGAAGACCTCTGATCTTAAACGTGAGCAATCCGATCCGCTCTCAAAGTCAAACTTCCTTTTATTTGCCTTTTTTGCTATGTACAGAACTCCTGCTGTCAGCCTTATCCCAGGACCTCATGGGGAAAAAACTGCTCCTAAACATTACCCAGATAGATCACACATTGCACGTCTCCTCACAGCAGTTTTCTTTCTTTTGTATATCAATAATGTAGAAATGAATTACGAACCTTAATGCATGTGTATGTGTGCGTGTATGTACACATATACACACACATCAACAGTACTCAGGAATAGTAAGTAGATTGTCACCCTGCTACTGCTTTTCAGGATGACGCAGAGAGAAAAACAAATGGCAGGTCCTAAAATCCCAAACTCCTTTGTATGTCAATAATGCAGAATTAATGGATTAAATTCACCACAGAAAAGAAGGAAAATATTTCATTATCTAAAACAATTTAATAACGATGTGGTCTGTCTTCAAGAAACACATATTAGAAAACAAGACCAAAAATATTTGCTAAATTCAAAATTAGGACTACAATTTGTATCATCAGCATCAGAAAAAAGAAATGGTATTGTAATATACGTCAAAAAAAACCTGACTGCCAAATTGATTGAAGCAGACGATCAAGGAAGATTTCTAGCTATAGAACTTTTAATTAAAGGAGAAAGAATATTGGTGATTGGTGTATATGCCCCGAACCAACAACAAGAGAAATTTTATGATTTTTTACATACAAAGTTAATACAATGGGACTATAATACCTGTATCCTTCTGGGAGATTGGAATGGTGTACCAGACGTTAAAAAGGACAAGAAGGGTCCAAGCCAAAATACTTTTTCAAGAGCCAAATTACCAAAGTCTTTCTTTGAAATGATGGAAGATTGGGAGTTGAGGGATATTTGGCGTGAAAGAAATATAGAAGAAAAGGACTTTACCTTTTTCTCCGATAGACATCAATCTTTTTCAAGGATTGATTTTATTTTGATTACTAATAATCTTTTTTCTAGGGTAAAGAAGACGAAGATATGTTCAAGAGTATTAACGGATCATAGTCCGGTCTGGCTGGAATTGCAAGATAACAATGGACCCAGAAGGTCATGGAGGTTAAATGATAATTTATTTAGATATGAGAATAATGTGAGGGAATGTAAAAAATTAATGAAAGAATTTTTTGTTAATAATATGCAGAAGGGCACATCTTTGGAAATGGTTTGGGATGCCAGTAAAGCTTATATGAGAGGTATTTTGATCTATCTGAATAATAAATTTAGAAGAAAAAAAGAGGAAAAGAGGAAAGAATTGGAAGAAGAGATCAAACGACAGGAAAGGGCCTTAATTTCTAATCCATTGGATAGGAAAATTAAAGAGGTAATTAACTTATTAAGGGGTCAATTTAACATGTTAATGACAGACCAAGTTGCAACCAATTTACAGTATGCAAAATTTAATATTTTTAGTAACGCAAACAAACCAGGGCGGTGGCTGGCATACATGTTAAGAAAGAAGCAAAAATCAAGAACTATTGAAAAAATTAGATATAAGGGTAAAGAAACTTATGAACAAGAATTCATTAAAAAATCATTCTTAGATTTCTACTCAGGATTATATAGTGGGGATAAAGTAAGGGAAGAAGAGATAGATAGGTACTTACAGCAACAAAATATTCATACACTTACTGAGATTCAGAGGGATACTTTAAATCAATTGATAACTTCAGAAGAGATTGCATTGGCAATTAAACAATTAAAAGTGGGCAAGGCCCCGGGGACAGATGGATTAACCGCTGTTTATTATAAAAAATTGCAGGAGGAAATGGTGGAACCACTTAAAGATTTGTTTAACTATATCCAAAAGGGAGGCATTGTACCTCCATCTTGGAAAACTGCTTTTATCTCTCTGATCCCAAAAGAGGGTCAAGATCTTACAGACCCAAAAAATTACAGGCCGATTTCACTTCTAAACTTAGATTATAAAATTTTTGCAAAAATTTTAGCAAATAGACTAATGATAGTCTTACAACAGACAATACATCACGATCAAACTGGGTTTATAACAGGTAGACAAATGAAAACTAATGTTAGACAAGTTGTTAATTTATTAGAGTATTTGGGAAAGAACAACCAGGTCCCTGCAACATTGATATTTTTGGATGCTGAGAAAGCCTTTGATAGATTGAATTGGCGATTTTTATTAAAGTTAATAGAAAAATTACAACTTGGAGATTATTTTGTACAATCTATTCAGGCAATATACCAAAAACAAACAGCGCAAATAATAATCAATGGTGGGTTAACAGATAATTTTAATATAGAAAAAGGAACAAGACAAGGATGTCCTTTATCTCCTTTGTTGCTTATCTTGAGTTTGGAAATATTACTCAGCAAAATAAGAGAACTTGACACAATAAAGGGGATTAAGATCAGACAGGAAGAATATAAGTTACGAGCTTTTGCGGATGACCTGGTCGTTACTCTGACCCAACCACTACAATCTATTAAAATTTTGATGGATATAATTAACTTATATGGACAAGTATCTGGTTTTAAGATAAATATAGCCAAAACAAAAATAATAGTTAAAAATGTGACAAGAAGTCAAAAAGAAGAAATAGAAAAGGTAACAGGTTTTGAAGTAGTTCAAAAGATCAAATATTTAGGGGTTTATATTATGTCCACAAATACAAAACTATACCAATATAATTATGAATCATTATGGTTAAAAATACAGAAAGATATGGAAAATTGGGAAAAACTGCAATTGTCACTGTTGGGAAGGATAGCTGCTGTTAAAATGAATGTTTTACCAAGGTTTCTATTCCTTTTTCAAATGATACCAATACTTAAAAAAGACGGAACCTTAAGGGAGTGGCAGAAGGGTATAAATAAATTCATTTGGGCAGGGAAGAAGCCGCGGGTAAATCAGAAGATAATGCAGGATATACGTGAAAGAGGGGGCTTAAAAATGCCAAACTTAAAATTGTATTATGAAGCAGCAGCTCTCGCAGCAATTACAGATTGGATTAACTTAACGGAAGAAAGTGTATTAAATATTGAGGGATATGGTTTGCTCTATGGGTGGCATGCCTATTTAATATATGATAAAAAGATAGACAAAGTTTTTAAGAGTCATATATTGAGAAATGCTTTATTGCGTGTCTGGAAAAAGTACCAATGTAAGCTAAATGATAAAATACCTTGGTGGACGGTACCTAGACACGCGATAGAAAATATAAACTTGGAACAAAACATAGATAAGGTTACATATAAAGAACTTCTCATTGAAGATGGAACACTATCTCAACTAAAATCATTTGAGAAATTAAAAGAGGAAGGAATAGTTAGGACTTGGTTCCAATATAGACAGTTACAGGCCAGATGGAGCGATGATAGAAAAATTGGTATTGTGCAAAATGAAGAAAACTTGATTGTACAAATTAAAGATAATGGTCCAATGCATATAAAAAGATTATATAATATTTTATTGGAACTGGATTCAGAATCGGAATTGGTTAAAGATTGTATGATAAAATGGGCTCAAAACTTTGGAGAACCTATAACGATGGACATATGGGAAAAGATATGGGTTATAAATGTTAAATTTACGCAGGCTCAAAATTTGAGGGAAAATTTTTATAAAATGTTTTACAGATGGCATTTAGACCCAAAAAAATTGGCATGTATGTATCCTAACTTACAGCCTAAATGCTGGAGATGTGAATGTGATGATGCTACATATTTCCATGTATGGTGGACTTGTAAAAAAATTAAGGCTTTCTGGATAAAAATCTGGTGGATTATACAAAATATTTTAAAGAAAAAAATTAAATTTACACCACAGTTCTTTCTACTGGGAATAACAACGGATTGTACACCTATAGAGACTAAGCTGATTTTGAATTTTATAACGGCTGCCAGATTGTTGGTGGCACAATATTGGAAGAAGGAAGATATACCTACAATTGAAGAATGGACATTGAAAGTGACACATCTGGCCGAAATGGCTAAGGTTTCATCTTATCTTAAGGACCATTCTAATGAAAAATATGTGTTGGAATGGAGTAAGTGGACGGAATATATTCAGAAAAAGTTTCAGATTAATATAATTTAAATAGCATATTTTGTTTGCTGTTTGAAGAAATAATAGATTATACTTTCAAGCTTATGCATAACAAAGAGTTAAGAAAGGATAAGATATTTTTGAATTAACAATCTGTTTTAGTATTAGGTAATTTTATACTTTTTGTATTGAATTTATACCTTGTGTTTTTCTCTGGGAAGTCTGGGAGGGGGGAGGGTGAGGGAGGGGAGAAGGGTAGAGGGTGGATGGGGGGGTAGAAAAGACAAAAACTGTATGTACTTTGTACTTGTAAAACTTTTCAATAAAAAAAAAAAATAATGCAGAATTGTATTAGGCACCTTAGTGCACCTGTATGTGTGTATATGGATGTATGGGTGTGTATACACGCATATACACACAAAAAATATCAATGGTATTCAGGAATGATGCTTCTCAAGATGACCAAGAGAGAAAAAACAAAAGGCAGGCCCTAAAATTCAAAATTTGTTTGTGTGTTAATAATGCAGAATTATATTAAGCATCAATACTCCTGTATTGATGCATAATATATGCATCAATACAGAATACTGTTGGGTTTTTTAGTGTGTATATGAGTGTATACACACCCATATGGGTGTGTATACACTCATATACACACTAAAAAAAAACAACAGTATTCAGGACTAATGCTTCTCAAGATGACCAAGAGAAGAAAAAAAAAGGTAGGCCCTAAAATTCAAAATCCTTTTGTGTGTCAATAATGCAGAATTGTATTATGCACCTTAATACTCCTGTATATGGGTGTATATGGGTGTGTGTATACACACGCACACACACAATCAACAGTATTCAGGAATACTAGATTGTCACCCTACCAAGATGACCCAGACAGAGAAACCTGAGGCAGGTCGCAGAACTCCATAGTTGTTTAAAGCTACAGCAACAGGTCTCCTGAAGGCCACAAAGGGCATTTGAGTTACCCATTTTGCCACAAGTTAGGTAGGCAAAAAAAAAAGTGCTAGAAACACGAACTTCAGCATCTGCTCAGCGAATTCTGGAAAAACCCCTCAAAGCTGGAGGGGGGGGGAGCGAAAAGCTGCCAGGATCTACAGAAGCATTCCAAGAAAAGGGGCTGGGAAGGCTTTCTTTTTTCTTTTCTTTTGCACTCTCAAATCATTCTGCAAAGAGATTGCTGGGGGTGGTCCTAATTCCCCAAGCCCCCCCCTTCCCCTTGCGGGATCAGCCCAAAGGAATCCAATCAGCCATGCAAGGGCCACATGCTCCTTGGAACAAGGATACAATGTTGAAATAATAGGGAACACTGGGTGCTCTTGTTTTAGATTTTAGCAGTGGTTTGCTCTCCAAGCTTGTTTCAATGTTGGTTACCAGACTAGGTAACAGCATCAGCAGGATTTTCTTGTTCTATCCCTCTTTAGCTTATAAATAGGCATTTGTAAAGTGAGGAGAATAGGAGATAAAAATAGACATTTATAAAGTAGGAATAGGACATGAAAATAGTCATTTATTAGGTGGTAAGAATAGATATAAGGTAAGGAGAATAGGACAAGAAAATAGATATTTATAAGGGGGTAAGAATAGCTATAAGGAGAATAGGACAAGAAAATAGTCATTTATAAGGGGGTAAGAATAGATATAAGGTAAGGAGAATAGGACAAGAAAATAGTCATTTATAAGGGGGTAAGAATAGATATAAGGTAAGGAGAATAGGACAAGAAAATAGTCATTTATAAGGTGGTAAGAATAGATATAAGGTAAGAAGAATAGGACAAGAAAATAGACATTTATAAGGTGGTAAAATAGATATAAGGTAAGGAGAATAGGACAAGAAAATAGACATTTATACGGTGGTAAGAATAGCTATAAGACAAGAAAATATATATTTATAAGGTGGTAAGAATAGCTATAAGGTAAGGAGAATAGGACAAGAAAATAGTCATTTATACGGTGGTAAGAATAGCTATAAGGTAAGGAGAATAGGACAAGAAAATATATATTTATAAGGTGGTAAAAATAGCTATAAGGTAAGGAGAATAGGACAAGAAAATAGGCATTTATAAAGTGGTAAGAATAGATATAAGGTAAGGAGAATAGGACAAGAAAATATATATTTATAAGGTGGTAAAAATAGCTATAAGGTAAGGAGAATAGGACAAGAAAATAGGCATTTATAAAGTGGTAAGAATAGATATAAGGTAAGGAGAATAGGACAAGAAAATAGGCATTTATAAGGGGGTAAGAATAGATATAAGGTAAGGAGAATAATACAAGAAAATAGGCATTTATAAGGTGGTAAGAATAGATATAAGGTAAGGCGAATAATACAAGAAAATAGGCATTTATAAGGTAAGGAGAATAGGACAAGAAAATAGACATTTATAGGCTAAGGAGAATAGGACAAGAAAATGGATATTTATAAGCTAAGGAATAAATAAATAGACATTTATAAAGTAAGAATAGGACAAGAAAATAGACATTTATAAAGTAACGAGGGCCAGGACAAGAGAACCCTGCTGCTGCTGTTACCTAATCTGGTAACGAAACGTTCAGAAAAACTAAATTGAAGCAAGCTGGGAGAGCAAAAACCGCCGCCCAAAAGGACACAATGTTGCCAGCCTTTTCCTTTCAGGAGAGGGGAAAGGAAGGAGTCCGAATAGGCCAAGATTAGGGGAGGGGGCGGGAGGAAAGAAGAGAGAGGGGGGGGGGGGTTGCGTCCCGCATGACCTTCAACCCGGAGCGGCGGTCTCCAGCAGGCCCGAGGCTGGGGATGAGGGGCTTTGTAGTCCAAGGCACCTCCTTGGGGCGGGGGGGTGCGTGCAAAAGAGGGGAGGGGGGAAAAGACACAGAGAGAGAGAGACGTTCCGCCCCTCCCCCTCCCCACCGGCAACCTCCGCGGCCTACCTGGCTGTAGCATCGGCCCGCGAGAGGCGGGGTTAGCAAGGACCCCCGCCAAGAGCCGAAGCCGGGCACCGGCCCGGCCGAGCTGGCGACCCCGCGGCTCTGCGTGGCTGCCCCGAGCAAGAGCAGGAGGCGTCGGCGGCCCCAAAGGCCGAAAGCGCCGGCCGGGGGCGACGCCGGCGACGTAGAGGTAGGCCGCAGCGGCGGCAGGCAAGCCGCGCCGGTGTGGCGGCAAGTGCTGTAATTACAGCCGCAGCCGCGGAGCAGCGCGCCCAGCACCCAGCGAGTCCCGGCCATGGGAGAGCGAGGCTTCGTCGACGTCGTGGCAACCACCCCGGCCGAGCTAGGCCTTCCGGCGCACGCGCACGCGCCAGGGCCTTCCGCCGGGGAGGGGAGGGGAGGGGGAAGAGATAGAAGAGAAGAGACGACGGGTTGCGCAGGCGCGGTGGGAAGCGGAGGCCCCGCCCTCCCCTGGCACGTGGGCTCGGGTGGCTGGTCCGTGCCCCTGCGCGGGAAGCCGCAATCCCACCCCAGATCTAAAAACGGTCATATTTAGGATGGTTGCAGTGCAGTGGGTCGTGTGAACCAGGGGTCTCCAACCTTGGCAACTTTAAGACTTGTGGACTTCAAGTCCACAAGTCTTAAAGTTGCCAAGGTTGGAGACCTCTGGTGTGAACCACCTTTTGCAACCTTCTGACAAGCAAAAGTCAATGGGGAAACTGGCTTCGATTAATAATTGCAGGGATTCGCTTAACAGTTGTGGCAGGGAAGGTCATAAGAGGAGGCAAAACTTATTTAATGACTGTCTCATTTAGCAACAAATTTTGGGTCATCCATAGTGGTCGTAAGTGGAGGACCACGTATATTCATTCTCCACGGTTCACAGATACAGAGCACTTTTATGGCAAAGGGGAGGGGGGTCTCTTAAAGTCCTGGGCTAGCCTTGCAGCCTTCCCCAGAAAGATCTAGAGCAGTAGTTCCCAACCTTTCTAATGCCGCGACCCCTTAATATAGTTCCTCATGTTGTGGTGACCCCCAACCATAAAATTATTTTCGTTGCTACTTCGTAACTGTAATTTTGCTACTGTTATGAATCGTAATGTAAATAATATGCAGGATGTATTTTCATTGTTACAAATTGAACATAATTAAAGCATAGCAATTAATCACAAAAACAATATGTAATTATGCCAGATCAGAAATTCTCGGGCCAGTCTTTGCAAGAGCACAAGGAATATCATCTTCCACTGGATCCGACCCAGCTGTCCTCCTTCCTGCCGTCGTGCGCTGTGAAACTTAAGTGGTCGTTGGCTGGCCGTTCCCTCCCGTGACTCCCTTTCCCTTCGACACCAGCAGGAAGAAACTGCCGCTGTGAGCAGGAGACAGAGGCGACCACAGATGTCTTAAGCACCGCCTTGTACTCTACTTTCCAGCGCGCAATCTTGCAATGCCCCGCCCCTTAGCTCGGCCGCCAGGCATCACAAACGCCTCTCACCGAATGGCACCTCTCCCAACCAATCGGAGGGCTCGGGCAAGTTGAGCCGATATAGCCAGGCTTGTGGCAGTGGGGGGGGGAGCTGAGGATGCCAGGGTGACCCCTGGGAAATGGTCATTCGACCCCCAAAGGGGTCCCGACCCCCAGGTTGGGAACCACTGATCTAGAGTCAAATGTTTTCCAAACTTTGGCAACTTTTAAGATGTGTAGCTTTCAACTCCTAGAATTCCCTAGTCATCATATGAGTTGAAGTCTTTACTTCTTAGTTGCAGAGATTGAGAGAGATGGCCTGGAGTTTTGCTGTGGCTTATGGTTTAGTCGGGAGTAGGGCGCTCATGCGCTCATGTCTGCACGCATGTCCGCACATGAGTGCACACACCTTGCAGTTTGGGCATGTGCGCGCAGTTTGGGCACTCGGTGTCTAAAAGGTTCGCCATCACTGATTTAGAATAACTTTATTGTCACTTTGAATGTACACTAATCGGCATGCGTTAAAATGAAATTTCGTTGCATACAGCTCTCAAATGGTCTCCTCCACCTCTAATATACACTACATACACATGACAAAATAAATAAATACAAAAATATGCATATACACACATATATGACACAGAGAAACCACACAGTCTGGTTCGGATGTATACATGTGCATGGCGAGAAAAAGGAATCTTGCAAGCTTACCAGATGGATGGCATCTGATAGTGCTGCTCTACGGTAGATACTTTGAAACCTCCTCCCAGAGGGGAGCAACAGAAACAGACCGTGAAGTGGGTGTGCGGAGTCTCTAACAATGCTTCGAGCTCAAAGCACATAGTGCTTATAAGCAGTATCCTGAATAACAGGAAGCGAGCTTCCTATAATCTCCACTGTCCTCACCATTCTCTGTAGGGACCTTCTGTCTGAGGTGCTGCTGCCATCTGATCTGCGTAAGGTGAACATCCTGTTGATCATGAGTATTTTCTTTCCAAAGGGTCTTATACATCCTTAGAAGTAGCAGATGAGTCTGGGGAAGGTCAGTGGCCCATTGGTTCTGGATTCTTAGCAGTGGCAAGAGGGCATCATCTGTGGTTGTCCACAACAACCCCCCCCCACACACAGGTGCTTTACTTAGGTTGGCTATGAAGAACATCTGAAGCAAGCCAACCATAGGTTGGAATGCATTACACAAACCATCTGACCAGTGGTGGGTTCCTACCGGTTCGGCCCGGTTCGAGAGAACTGGTAGCAGCGGAGGTGGGAGGCTCCGCCCACCAGGCAGAACATCATCACAGAGCTCCTGCGCGCTCCCGTTCCCGAACTGGTAGCAAAGGTAAGTGAAACCCACCACTGCATCTGAGCATGGGGATTATTATTTATTTACTTGTATCCCACCTTTATTATTTTTTACAAATAATTCGAGGCAGCAAAAATATCCAACATGGCTTCCTCCTATTTTCCCCACAACAACACTGTGAGGTGAGTTGGACCCATACAGTGGGAGGCAGATGATGAAACATGGTATCATCACACAAATGCTGCAGTTTACCTACTTGCATCACCCATGTGTACTCAAGTACATTGTGAAATTGCACCATGTGTATGTCACTGGGGATTGCTGTGGACATGACTACATAAAATAATGACCTCTCGAAAGGTCATAACATTTAGTTTATTATTTATTGATTTATGAAGAAAATTTATATGGCTGTTTGACTCATGACTCCAGGCAGCTTATGGAAATAGAATCCAAATATGAAGTCCAATGAACATCTACCTCCCTAGCAACAACAATCAAGCAAACCATCTGAGCAAATTCTCCTAGGTGTTGCAAAGTTGTTCTAATGGTTAAGGCACCATGAAAGCCAGTTGGGTGACTGGGCCAATGACCAGGAAACAGTTCTAGTCCCACCTTAAGCATGGCCTGAAAGCCGGCTGGGTGACTTTGGCCCAGTCCTCCTCTCTCAGCCCAGTCCTTCTCTTTCAGCCCAGGGTTGTTGTTGGGGGGGGGGGGGGAAGGAAGGAGTACAATGTACGTTCACCATATTTATTTATAAAAATACATTTATATGTATTTCATTTATAAAAATAAAGGCAGATGATAGACATAAAGATATAGATAAGATAGAGACAGAGATGGTAGATGATGATAAGAGAAAGATAGAGATGATAGATAATAGATGAATGATAAAGGTTGATAGGTAGGTAGAAGATAGATTAGATTAGATTAGATTAGATTAGATTAGATTAGATTAGAATTATTTATTGGCGAAGTGTGATTGGAGACAAGGAATTTGTCTTTGGTGCATATGCTCTCAGTGTACATAAAAAGAAAATATACATTCATCAAGAATCATAAGGTACAACACTTAATGATAGGCATAGGGTACAAAAATAAACAATTAAATCATACTAGGAAAAATATAAATCGTAAGGATACAAGCAACAAATTAGTGTCATACAATCATAAGTGGGAAGAGATGGGTGATAGGGACAATGAGAAGATAAATAGTAATAGTAATGCAGACTTAGTGAATAGTTTGACAGTGGTGAGGGAATTATTTGTTTAGCAGAGTGATGGGAGAAAACTGTTCTTGTGTCTAGTTGTTCTGGGTGCAGTGCTCTATAGCGTCGTTTTGAGGGTAGGAGTTGAAACAATTTATGTCCAGGATGCACAGCCCTCTTTTTGATTCGTATACAGGTCTTCGTGAGATAGATAGATAGATAGATAGATGGATGGATGGATGGATAGATAAAGACAGACAGACAGACAGATATTGATGGATGGATGGATGAATAGATAAAAAGATAGAGATGATACATGGATGATAGATGTTGATAGGTAGGTAATGATAAATAAAATGATAGATTGATTTAGATAGACAGACAGACAGACAGACATTGATGGATGGCTGAATAGATAAAAAGAGATGATACATGGATGATAGATGTTGATAGGTAGATAATGATAAATAAAATGATAGATAGATAGATAGATAGATAGATAGATAGATAGATAGATAGATAGATAGATAGATAGATAGATAGACAGATAGACAGAAGTAAATAGGTAGATGTCGATAATGAGAGAGAGGGAGATATGATAGATGATAGACGGATGATAGACAGATGTAAATAGATAAGTAGATAGATAATGAGAGAGAGAGAGAGAGAGAGAGAGCTGGCAGGCAGGCACCTGTTGAATAGCACCTGCAGCCAGAGGAACTGAAAAAAAAGGGGGGGACCCTCCATCGGCCGCAAGGCAGGCAAGTCGTCTCCCTGCCCGTCGGACAGGCATCGGATTACAACTCCCATCGTGCCCAACCTTGCCTGCCTGGTTAGGGCGGGAGTTCGCGGGCCCCAGCCCTGCCAGGGGAGGCGCGGCCAGCAGAGGCGGCTCCGGACGGCGGAGGCCCGCCCGCCCGCCTTCCCTCCGCCTCCTCTTCCTCCTCCTCTTTCGCCCGCCGCGGCCGCCTGCCATTGGGAGCCGCGCCGAGGCAGCCGCTCTTGCTCCGCCGCCGCCGCCATCATGAGCTTCTTGTTGTAAGTGCCCCAGACGCGTCCGGCGGCGGAATCGCCTCAGGCTCCGTCAGCCTCGCCGGCGGGGAACCACCGCCAACCTTGCCGGGCCGGGGCCTCGGGTAGAAGGCAGCCCGACGAGCCTCCGCCCGTGGCCGAGGAAGGCGTGAGGGGAGCGGGAGGGTTTCTGGGCAGAACCGGCCGGACAGCTCGGTGGGGCCGCCGGCGAGGCTCTTCTCTGCCCGTTTGTGGCTCTTTCCCCCCCGGCTGGCCTCGCCCCGGTCCTCCCTCCGCTTCCTTCCTTCCTCCCTTCAAGGCCGGCCGCTTCTTCCCGTCCAGCTCCTGGAGGGGAAAAAGTGCTTTTTATAAAACGTATATTATTTATTAGGGGGTGGGTGGGAAGAAGACGGAAGTGGGGTCTCTTTGGCTGGCCTTTCTCTCTCTCCCCCCAGTAAATGGACCACCATTGAGAGGGCTAGGATATTGGGGAGGGGGCTCGCCTGAGAGGGAGGGGATTCAGAGACCCCTACGTGAGGAAAGAGGGTTGCGGGATGGATGAGTTGCCTTCCACCCCATGTCTGCTTTGCAAAAAGTTTAAAGTGTTTTTTTTCTTTCCTAAAAAGCCATTCCAGTAAAATTTGGGTGGGTGGGTGGGTGGGTGGGAGAAGAGCGTCCTTGTTTGGAGGGGGTGCCCTGGGGGGTGATTTTCTGTGATCCTTAGGGTGATCTGGGGGTGATCTTCTGTGATCCATAGGGTGATCTGGGGGTGATCTTCTGTGAGCCATAGGGTGATCTGGGGGTGATCTTCTGTGATCCTGAGGGTGATCTGGGGGTGATCTTCTGTGATCCATAGGGTGATCTGGGGGTGATCTTCTGTGAGCCATAGGGTGATCTGGGGGTGATCTTCTGTGATCCTGAGGGTGATCTGGGGGTGATCTTCTGTGATCCTGAGGGTAGGGGGTGTGGATGTGGGGTGCGTGTGTTAAAAGTGTCTTGTGTCAACTGGACTTGTGTAGGCGATAAATCTAAATAAATGAACTCCCTGCAGTTAAGTTGGGGCAAGATAATAGGGGCTTTCAGTCCCACCCCCCCTTATGTCTTTGCTTCCCTCTGTTCCCCCCTCCCCAGCTGCACTCGACAGCAGCTGGGTGGCTCCCCAGGGGTCTCCTTTTTGCAGCCATAAAATGGGATGACATCTCCCTCCCACCCTTGTCAAGGGAATGCAGGGGTCCTGTAATCAATCATTCTTTCTTTGCAAGTGTCTTTTCAGCCACCCTGGTGGGTTTTTTTTTTCTCCTTTTCAGATGGAGGAGATGCCCAATTTAGAAACATTTTGTGTACGTGTGTATTGTTTGGGTTTTTGCCTTTTGAGATCAGATTGACAGCTTAACCCAGTTGGGGCTGTGATATGGAGATGGCCTTCCTCTTCCTTTTACAGACCGGCCCTGTGTGGTTGTGCAGCTGTGTGGGTTGTGCTGTTCCGGTTTTTCTTAATGATCTTTGACAAAAAAAAAATTCTGGCTGTAGCGAGAAGCAGGTTTACCATCTAAAAAAGCAAATTCTTTAAAAATATGTATCTAAATTTAGAAAGGCGGTGGTGTGGTTCTTAACAGCTCGCTGAGTCTTTCTAGAATATCTAGAGGAAATGCATCGTGCGGCTTTTCTTTACGGTAATATGATGTACGCTCTCAGAATTTTTGTCTTTTGCTTCAGATTGCAATGGAATGGAGATTGTATTTTAGGGTGATTTTTTTTAAAATCTCTTTGGACAGAAATTTTACAACTGTGCTAATAAAAATGATGTCCCTACTTCCACTATTGACCTTTGAGAAATGCTGGGAGTACATCTATTAAAGATTATTGCATCCTTTACAGAGTTGTGAGGAGTTATATATGTTGCCTTGAACTCGTGAATAAATCTTTAACAATAAATAACAGTCCTTACTAAATTCTCTTTGATGTTAACTTTTGAGGAAGCAGCATCTATAAGTATGGGTTTACTCCCAAAATGGCACACAAGTAATAATAAATTATGAATTCTATTCAACCTATGGAATAATTAATATATTGGGGTATCCTTATTTATTAAATCAATTTTTCTAACTACTGTCCAGCATCAGTTCCAAAATTTGAAAAGTTGGCTCTATTAATTCGGAGAAGGTTTTATGCCAAAATAGTCATGACTAGGACATACATACAGTATGTACAGCCTACGGGTTTTTTTTCCATTTGGTTTTCTGGTTCAAAAACATAAACTAAATCTCTACAGGAGTGGAGACATTGTAATTGTGATAAAAGACATTAGTTAAATGAATTACCACTGAAAGGGTAAATGCCAAGGAATATCCTGAGGAGGCTTCAAGGTTAAACAATTCATATAGCACAGTGTTTCCCAACCTTGGCAACTTGAAGATGTCTGGACTTCAATTCCCAGAATTCCCCAGCCAGCATTCGCTGGCTGGGGAATTCTGGGAGTTGAAGTCCAGACATCTTCAAGTTGCCAAGGTTGGGAAACACTGATTTATAGCACTTTATTGAAGAAGACTAATTTAGTGAAAACTGATGATAAGGTGACCATGGAGATAGTGTTGAACTCTGATTATCTGTTGCTATCCTGGCTAGTTGTGAGAACTGAAATACTGCAGTCTAACCACATTTGATTGCTGCAAGCTGAAAAAATATAACTTGTGCAACCGAAGTGAGTTTACAGGAGTTCCGTGACTTACCACCATTCGTTTTGTGACCATTTGAAGTTACAACTGTATTTTAAAAAATGACGTGGTTCTTGCACTTACGACTATCCCAGCGTCCCCACAGTCACAGTTAAGTTGCAGCATCCTGGGCTCAGGTGTTTACCTTCCAACCTTCCCAGCCGGCTTCCAATAATAAAGTCAGTAGGGAAAGCCAGATTCGCTTAACAACCACGTGTTTCACTGAACAACTGCTGTGATATGCTTAACAACCAATGGCAAAAATGGTCGTAAAATTGGGTGCGAGTCACTTAAGAATCACCTTGGTTACAACGGGAGTTCTGATCCCAATTGTAGTCGTAAGTCGAGGACTACAGGTATTCCTCGACTTACGACCACAATTGAGCCCGGAATTCCTGTTGCTAAGTGAGACAGTTATTAAATGGGTTTTGCCCCATATTACGAACTTTCTTGCCACAGTTCGTAAGCGAATCACTGCAGTGGTTAAGTTAGTAACACGGTTGTTAAGTGAATCTGGCTTTCCCCTTTGATTTTGCTTGTCAGAAGGTTGCAAAAGGGGATCGCATGACCCCAGGACACTGCGAACGTCATAAATATGTCACAAAGAAGGACCAGGGGAGACATGATAGCAGTGTTCTAGTATTTGAGGGGCTGCCACAAAGAAGAGGGAGTCAAGCTATTCTCCAAAGCACCAGAAGGCAGGACAAGAAGCAATGGATGGATATTAATCAAGGAGAGAAGCAACTTAGAACTAAGGAGAAATTTCCTGACAGTTAGAACAATTAATCAGGGGAACAACTTGGCTCCAGAAGTTGTGAATGCTCCAACACTGGAAGTTTTTAAGAAGAGATTGGATAACCATTTGTCTGAAATGCTATAGGTTTCCTTCCTAAGCAGGGAGTTGGACTAGAAGACCTCCAAGGTCCCTTCCAACTCTGTTATTCTATATTCTATGGGTCGGTTGCCAAGCATCCGGATTTTGATCACGTGACCACAGGGATGCTGCAATGGTAATAAATATGAAAGAAAAACAGTCATAAGTCACTTTTTTTCAGTGCCGTTGTAACTTGGAACGGTCCCTAAATGACCTGTTGTAAGTCGAGGACTACCTGTAGTGTATATTGATCCCCGTTTTTAATATCGTGCCATAAAACACAACCAGACTATACTCTGGCATGTGCAGATCGATTGCTTTTAAAACTGCTGTTCTCAGACAAGGAAGGGCATGCCAAACCCTTCACTCTGTGCTGTGGACTAGTATTATTTCCCTATTGTTTTATTTTCTTCTTCTTCTTGTGCCATATCAATGTCATCGGACGTTGGCAATCCTATTTTTATCAACAGCCACACGAAAAAGTGCTGTTGAATTTTGTCCAAACCAGTCCCTTAGATTTTGAAGCCATGATGTTCTTCTGCCTGGACCTCATTTGCCTTCAGTCTTTCCCTGGAGGATTAAGTGAAGTGTGCCGTATTTTTCCTGGTGTTGCGTCACATCTCCAGAATATTCTTAACTTTTGCTTTTTTATGGTTTTGATGATTTAATTTAATTTAATTTAACTTAATTTAATGGATTTCTATGCCGCCCAACTCCCTGGGGACTCTGGGCGGCTCACAACATGTTAGATTCCATTACAAATATAAAATACAATAATTAAAATATATAACAAATATAAAATACAATAAATTAAAAAATACAAAAGTTAAAAAGAGTATCTCATATTACAATCATGGGGGGAGACCCATATTTAATCTAGTTGGTCTCACTTTCACCCCGCCTGCCAGAAGAGCCAAGTTTTTATTGCTTTCCGGAAGGCCAGTAGGGTGGGGATGGTCCTGATCTCCGGGGGAAGCTGGTTCCACAGGGAGGGAGCTCCCACAGAGAAGGCCCTCCCCCTCGGCCCCGCCAGCCAACATTGTTTGGTCGACGGGACCTGGAGGAGACCAACTCTGTGGGCCCTAACCGGTCATAGGGAGGTATGCGGCAGGATGCGGTCCCGAAGGTAACCTGGCCCTGAGCCATGTAGGGCTTTAAAGGTAACGACCAACACCTTAAATTGGATCCGGAGACTAATGGGCAACCAATGCAGCTGGCGGAGGATCGGTGTTACGTGGGTGCATCTGGGTACACCCACCACAGCTCGCGCAGCTGCATTTTGCACCAATTGCAGTCGCCGGACACTCTTGGCTTTCCCAGGCGGCTTATCAACCTCCTCATTTCTGATTTTGTCAGCCCAACTTATACGTAACAACCGCCTGTAAATCCACATTTCAAAGGCTTCCAGTCTCTTCAAGTGGCTTTCTGTCAGAGACCCAACTCTCCACTCCATAGAGCAGGATAGAAAAGACTGTAACATCTGACAAACATTGTTTTATTTTGGCTTGCTCAAACCCAGCAAGGGTTCACACCAGAGAAACAAGCCAAGATCAAATGGATGAAAGCAACCACATGGCCTGGTGAACTAAGCCCCGCCCCTTATCTACCTGGGGTGAAGTGGCAGCCATGTTGAAAAGGGGTGGAGCTTGTAGCCTAGGGCTGCTATGCTGCTTTTTACCCTCCTGATTTAAAAAAAAACCCACAGCAAAATTGCTATATAGGCACTTTCTTTTGGCCCTTTAAGTCTCAACACCTTGAAATTGTGAGAAACGTTTTGACGTCTTGGGACTGACAATGGAAATGTAATCAGCAGATAAATCTGGAATTAAGAATGAGGAATGCAGTTTATTTTGTTTTGGGCTCTTAACAAACAGGAGATGCAAACATGCAATTTTCTTTCTTTCTTTCTTTAATTCAGGTGTTTCAGTTAATTTCTGCTGTGGCAATTAGAGTCTGTGCTGGAAATTAAACCTGAAATAACAGAGAAAAAGCTGAGTTTCTAATCCTGTTTTCCAGAGTTTTTGTGATTATAGGAAAGTGCTGGGAGAACAGAAATCCAAGTGTTTTAGACAAATCACGACATATGGCCCATATACATGTCCAGTTTATTTCTTCTCTAGATGATCTCTGGCTGTGATTGTACACCAGTATTGGGGTTTGTGTGCTCATAAAATTCTGGATTGTGAGACAGTCCTGAATATTTCATTGGAAATTTGAGACCGAATCTTCAAGTTGGCAGTGTATTTTTTTTTAAAGAACAAATTGCTGCATAGTGACAAAAACCTACCCTGCAATTCCCAGGAAGATGTTAAAGATAGTTCTTGTGGGCGTAGCATATGGCAACACACCACTGCTTTTATTTGAATTATTTAAATTGCCTGAGAAAAAATGCCTGGGGAGGAGGGACATGCTCTTGAAATTTTATTTTCTCAGTTTCCTAATGATTTAGCTTAATTAGACTTTCAATTACATTAAGTGCCCCCATAAAAAATTGCCAGCAGAATTGTTTATTTGCAAAAAAAATCATGTTTAAAAAATAAAGTATGCTTGTTATCCAACATTTTTGCTTTCACAGCATGAGTGTTGTTTTATATCTTAAGCGATTGCAATTGTTCTATTTAGGAAATGAAGAATTTTCAAACAATCCGTTAGAGGTCTTCTTATCCCTAATTCTTTTTCTAGATTTCATCCACCAAAATTGTTTGCATAATAGAATTTAGAAACTGTATCCTATGTAGCAGAAGTGTGTGTGTGTGTGTGTGTGTGTGTGTGTGTGTGTAATATAAATAATATAAATCTATATATATATAAGCCAAATGCCACTCACGCATCATCACGAAATCTTCAGAACCGTAAAGCCTACAAACTTGAAACTTGTCATGTATGTTTCTCTGGGCTTCTAGGTGCTCGCTAAGAAAGGATTTTTCGAAATGACCATCAGATCATTAGTTATTTCTTATATTATTATTAACACACTCTGATGCTAAGGAGTTAGACGTTCTACTCCCCCTCCCCACCTGAAAAGAACTCTGTTCCAACTGCCAGTGAGTGTGGCCAGCGTGTGACTCATTCAGCCTGAGGGCTGGGAATACACACACACACACACACACACACACACACACACACACACACACACACACACACACACACACACTAACAGTACTGCAAAGCTCAACATATGAGACTCTTAGAATTAGTCCAGATTCATCTCCTGGTAAGACTTGCACATTATCCTAAATTCATAAAAATCCAGGAATGCTTCTTTCCCTCTACCTAAGAATAAATAAATCAGTGAGTTTTCTATATATATAAAATATGGTTTAAAAAGACTCCTTTCATATGCCTTGATATAACAGCAGCTTCTTGCATGGCTTCTGAAAAAAACAATATGGCAGCATCAATAAACAAACAAGCCAATTGCACTCTTATCAGTTGTAACTTTATGATCTGGACAAAGAGCAGAGAAAGGTTCTAACCGTTTCTACCAATCAAAGAGATAAATATTGCATAAGATGCATTGGTTAATCACATTTAGCAGTACTTTTGTAGATCTTATTCCCTGATGTCTTCCTTACTATTGAGAACATCAGAATGAAGGATTTTAATGACAAATTCATTGGCTGCTTACTTTCTAAGTTAAAAACCCTCCTATGGCAAATATAGAGAAATGTGAGGTGTACTTGGCAAATAACCCAAGACACATCTGATTTATCAAGAATACTTTGAAAAAAACAAAACCAAATTTTGTGTTTATGATGCCCATATTTATTATAAGAGAGCCAGTTTGTTTGTAGTAGTTAAGGAGACTGGGAGTTCTAGTTCCTGTTTTAGGCATGAAAGCTGTCTCAATGACTTTGGGTCAATCACCAGGAGACTGTGAGTTCTAGTCCTGCCTTAGCCATGAAAGCCAGCTTGGTGATTTAGGGATAATCCCCCTCTGTCTTTCAACCCAACTCACTTTATAGCAGAGGTGAAATCCAGCAAGTTCTGACAGGTTCTGGAGAACCAGTAGCGGAAATTTTGAGTAGTTCGGAGAACCGGTAGCGAAAATTTTGAGTAGTTCGGAGAACCGGCAAATACCATCTCCGGCTGGCCCCAGAGTGGAGTGGGAATGGAGATTTTGCAATATCCTTCCCCTGGAGTGGGGAGGGAATGGGGATTTTGTAGTATCCTTCCCCTGCCACGCCCACCAAGCCACACCACACCCACCAAGCCACGCCCACAGAATCGGTAGTAAAAAAATTTGGATTTCATCACTGCTTTACAGGGTTGTTGTGGGGAAACAGGAGGAGGAAGGAGTAATTGGCATGTTTATTGTGTTGAATTATTTATAAAACTATATTTATTAAACTATAGTTTGCTTTGAAACAACTATGGGTAGCTTACATCATAAAGGCAGGATTTTTAAAAATCTGAAATCTATGATTCATTCAACCCACTTTTCTGAGTTTGTTCGATACTGTAAAAGAGAAATTAATTAAAGTTGATTTAATTAAAAGCTTATTTAATTAAAGAATAATTCACATGGTTTTATACTAGAGCTCGGCAATAAATCACAACTTTCCAGGGTTTTATTTAGCATTTGGCTTCATAGAACTTGGCAAAGATTCTTTGACCGATCTGGCTAGATTAGCATCTTTATCACAGATAAAAATTGAAGCTTTAAGCCGAACGGGCTGCTCTGGATGGTCAAGAAATCAAAGTTTTTATAAATACGACATTCCAGAGTTTAAACTCTCTTCTTCCAAAGGCTGGGGAAGTCCTGCTGAGCTTCTGTGTGTGCTAACATTTCAGAATAAGAACCACATTGTGCATTTTTTTGATAGCTGTCTAAGCTGTGTAGCCAAAATAACTTCTCAGTGCTTGAAGCTATGTTGCATTTCTAGAACAACTGTCCTATCTTACCCATCTCTGAGAAAGGAAGGGCTTATTTGGGTGTTCATGTTATGACTACAAAGTACACACAGAAGTCCCTGAATCAAGCTAATAGGATGCCTGCCAGACATTACTTACAATAAACAAGGTCAGGTTGGAAGTTTGGAGATCTGCTTACTCTGTTTTATCTTGAGAAAAATATTTCCTACCAAGGTCAAAACCCAATGTTGTTGAGCATAAGAAATTTACCATGTTCCTTAAACTCCTTGCTCTGCAACAGAAAGAAAGCTCCTTGCAAAATCAAGACTTACCGTATTTTTCGGAGTATAAGACGCACCTTTTTCCTCCCTAAAATTGGCTGAAAATTTGGGTGCGTCTTATACTTCGAATGTAGCTTTTTTTCCAGCCCTAACTAGGTGCTAACAGATCTTCCCAGCTCTTACCTTGCAGGTTTTTTCATTGTTACTCTCTCCAAAGAATGTTTTTCCAGCCCTAAGTCTTTGCAGGTTTTTTTTTCATTGCTCTACTTGCTCCAAAGAAGGTTTTTTCCAGCCCTAACCAGGTGCTAACGATCTTACCGGCTTGCAGGTCATTGTTACTCTCTCAGAAGAATGTTTTTCCAGCCCTAAGTCTTTGCAGGGTTTTTTTTCATTGCTCTACTTGCTCCAAAGAAGTTTTTTTCTAGCCCTAACCAGGTGGTAACGATCTTCCCAGCTCTTACTGGCTTGCATGCTCTTTCATTGTTACTCTCTCAGAAGAAGGTTTTTTTAAGACCTAACCAGGGGATAAAATAATGTGCTGAAGCTGACCAGACTAAGGACGCTAGCCAGATGAATACCTGGTAGGCAGATTGTTTTCCCCTATTTTCCTCCCAAAAAACTAAGGTGCGTCTTATATTCCGGTGCGTCTTTTACTCCGAAAAATACGGTAGTATATCAGCTTGGTGGAAGAAGGTAAAATTCAGTTGAGTGGTTACCTCTTTCCTACATTTTTAAAATCCAAAAAAACAACGGTTATTTTTTTCCTCACGTTGATGCGATGACAGCTAATGTAGTGGTATGGTTAAGATGTTGGAATTGGACCAGGAAGCCTAAATTCAAGGCATGGAAAGTTGCTGGTTGATTTTGGCTTAGAGATTCAGCACAACCAACTTCAGTTAGAGTGATCTTCATGAAAGTCATTTCAGGCTCCCGGGAAAAATCCATCCACCCACCCACCCATCCATGACACTTGAACGTCTTCTGGAATTTTCTGCGTGAATGTATATGTGAGCCTCAAGGAACCTATTTTGGTAACTCTTCAGTTTGTATCAACACCAGCAGTCTTGGAGGATACAGATAGTCCCCGGCTTAACAACCTTTCGTTTAGTGACCGTTTGAAGTCACAACTGTCAACCCTGAAGCGAACCTGGCTGAGGCCATCTTTATGGCTTCAGGGTTGCCACTGGATGGGGGTGGGTGGGGGGGGAAGGAAAATAGATAGCTGGGGGTTTGTAGCCAAAACAGAAAGTTTTCCAGTGGGAACCAAGGACGTTTCAACAGGTGGCTGGAAGGAGGAGGAGGAGTAGAGTAACCAAGCAACCAGCCAGCACCTCTTCTGACAAGCCAAGTCAATGGGGAGGCCAGATTCACTTAACTATGTTACTTAACAACTGCGATGCTTCACTTAATAACTCTCGCAATAAAATGGGGCTTAACTCACTTAACTAGTGTCTCGCTTAGCAACAGAGATGCTCCTAAGTCGAGAACTTCCTGTATTTATGTTCCTATATTGTCAGACCAGCCAGCAAATCAACTCCAGAGGAAAACGAAACTTATTGAGATTGGTGATACTAACACAATCTTGCGCAGTCTCCTCCCTCTTATACTCCAGTGAATCAGGGCTGAGCCCAGCCATTTCCGATTGTTACCTCATCGCTCTAGACTTAAACATTTTTCAGTCCCTTCTGCTTAATGAACAGTTCCTGCACATTTTTGCCAAGTCATCGTCCTTTATTCTCTCTACAGCGTATATTGGATGGAAAAAATTGCTATTCTTTGTTAGGCTTTTAATGTAATCATTAAACTGCACTTGAATATCAGCAAGGAAGTGACAGCTGATAAGATTATTTTCTGTGTGGGAAAAGAGCCGAAGATAGCGCTGGGCATCTTCTTTGTGATAAACTCAGATTTGGGGAATCCACGTTTTCTTGAATACACTGACATGACCCCCCCTCCCCCTTTCTAAATCCCTGGAATAGCAATCTCCATTCTCCAAATAAAAAGAAATCCTCCCTGATCTTTCACAAGAACGATGGAATTGCGGCAACTGGCATAAGATGAATACAGGGCACAGCTGTCTTAATTCTTTGCTGACGTTTCCCATAACTGACATTTTTGTAGTTTTATTTAAATATTTGGCCTGGAGTTGGAAGATTCAAAAATTCAGAAAATGAAAACGAAGCATTAAACGTTTCTACTCACTGATCTACTCACATCATGCAGATGATGCCACTCTAATGGCTGAAAGCGAAGAGGAACTAAAGAGCCTCTTGATGCGGGTGAAGGAGGAGAGTGCAAAAGTTGTTTGAAACTCAACATTAAGAAAACTAAGATGATGGCATCCGGCCCTCTCAATTCCTGGCAAATAGATGGGGAAGAAATGGAGGTAGTGACAGATTTTATTTTCCTGGGCTCCAAGATCACCGCAGATGGGGACTACAGCCAAGAAATTAATAGACGCTTGCTCCTGGGGAGGAAAGCCATGGCAAATCTAAACAGCATACTAAAAACCAGAGACATCACCCTGCCAACAAAAGTGTGTATATTCAAGTCTATGGTTTTCCCAGTTGCAATGTATGGCTGTGAAAGTTGGACCATAAGGAAGGCTGAGCGCCAAAGAATTGAGGCCTTGGAACTATGGTGCTGGAGAAGACTCCTGCGAGTCGCTTGGACTGCAAGGCGATCCAACTGGTCAGTCCTAGAGGAGATCAACCCTGACTGCTCTTTAGAAGGCCAGATCCTGAAGATGAAACTCAAGTACTTTGGCCACCTAATGAGAAGGAAGGACTCACTGGAGAAGAGCCTAATGCTGGGAAAGACTGAGGGCAAAAGAAGAAGGGGACGGCAGAGAATGAGGTGGCTGGATGGAGTCACTGAAGCAGTCGGCGTGAGCTTAAATCAGGGGTCCTCAAACTTGGCAACTTTAAGACTTGTGGACTTCAATTCCCAGAATTCTCCAGCCAGAATTCTGGTAGTTGAAGTCCACAAGTCTTAAAGTTGCCAAGTTTGAAGACCTCTGGCTTAAATGGACTCCGGGGGATAGTAGAGGACAGGAAGCCCTGGAGGAACGTTGTCCATAGGGTCACGATGGGTCGGACATGACTTTGCGACTAACAGCAACTCTCTGATCAGATTTCTTAACATTTGTAGACATAATGCTGTAATCTGGGTATGCTTTTCATGGCTCTTCAAATGAGTCCTGTGTTTCTGTTTTTTAAGAATTGAGTGGACAACCATTTGTCTGAAACATTATAAAGTTTCCTGCTTGAGCAGGGGGTTGGACTAGAAGACCTCTGAGGTCCCTTCCAACTGCGTTATTCTGTTCTGTTATTCTGTTTTTGAATCACGCAAGGCTCGCGGGCAGAACATTGCCTTCCTGTCAACTCTAATTAACTGTCCTTGTTCATTTATTTAATAAATTTATATAGCTGCCCACTTTCCAGAAGGACTTCTGAGTAGTGAACAGATAAAATCACACTACACTAAAAAAAGGACTGTTTTAAACAATGAACATGGTTGCAGCCCTGATAAAAATCACATCCATCCATCATTCCATGCCAGCTCCTTCAGTATCCTGGCTCCAGTACCTGAGGGGAAAGCCACTTATTCTTGCTAATCTCTTTACTCTGTGCTTGCTGAGAATAGGTTACCCATCTTCAGTTTGTTAAAGGGGCTGTGTACTTAACCATGATGTGTGTGTGTGTGTGTGTGTGTGTGTGTGTTGACCCAGCGGTTAAAGACCCTGAGTTTGTCAGCTGGAAAGCTGACAACCAGTGTTCGAGACCCGAGTGTCACGTGATGGGGTGAGCTACTGTCCTCGCCCCAGCTCCTGCCCACCTAGCAGTTTGAAAGCATGCAAATGTGAGTAGACAAATAGGTACCACTTCGGTGGGAAGGTAACAGTGTTTTGTGTGCCTCATGCTGGCCATATGACCACAGAAGCATCTTTGGACAACGCTGGCTCCCTCGGAGATGAGCACCGCCCCCTAGAGTCAGATATGTTTAGACAGGGGAAACCTTTACTTTTACCTTTATTTAACCATGATCCTGACCAATGTTCCCGGTAACAACAGAAAACGGCGCGCGGCAGTTAGAAACTGCCGTGCGGTGTTTTGTTTTTATGTGCGCTGCTGTGCAGGCTCGCAGCCTCTTCCATTAGAAAATGCCGCGCGGAAGTTAGAAACTTCTGCGCAGCGTTCTCTCGTTACGTGCGCGGCCGTGCGGTTGCGCAGCTTAGAGGGAACAGTGATCCTGACCTTTAAAGTCACTTGGAACCTTTGTCACAGAGCAAGATTGGGGAACTATAGCCCTTTTATGACCTGTGGACTTCAACTCCCAAAATTCCTGAGCCAGCCGTAGTTCCCTACCTCTGATATAGAGGATCCCTGGTTAGTGTTAACAGCACATAGTGTTCATGGAAAACTGAATTTGAAGTCAATTGATTACATTTGGCGGATCAATGTTTAAACCTTTTTCTGATTCACATGTTTATAAATCATTAGATTTGTTGTTACGACTTGTAATGAGACCAGTAGAGTCCTTGAATAGAGAGCTCTTTATCAGTGGTTGCTACCCATAATGACAACAGTCCAAGCCCATATTTGGGAACAATATTTCTGATTATAAAATAGCATCGACAATCAGGAGAACTGTTGTTCTTGGAAGCTCGTAAGAGACTGCCTGATTAGAATGGATGATATATTTTTTTTGTTGTTGTTCTAATTTGGCAAGGCTGTTCTTGTGATGAAACTTGGCATGTGTTGAAATAACCAGTTGCGTAGCTGGTTAATGTATCCAGGTTGGTAGGAAAAAGAATTTCAATTCAATGTGGGCCATTTTTACTTCTAAGCAATGCAAAGCAGGAAATTTTATGCTGGCATGAAAGTCACATCTCACAATAGGATTGGCTTAAATAATATTCTAGTAAAAATTCACATCTAAAATAGTCCATTATGTTATAAAGTTGAAATAATTCACCTGTAATTTTAGCTGCTTGTTTTAGCACGGGATATCCAACTTACAGAATTGTCCGTTGTTTTGGTTATTATCTGCTTACTCTCTGCATCTCTGGGTTTTGTGGAATAGGAATAAAATAAGTTTATTTTTCATTAGCATATGTATACTACAACTGGAACCATGAAGGAAGAGTTTTAGCAAATGATGAGGTTGACAACTGTACAAAGAACTTCAGTAGTGGGGATCTGAGAGGGTTGTGAGAAATTAAACTATTCATTAAAGCAAATTGTGTTTTTAGTATATTGTATATACCAGGGGTCAGCAACCTTAAGCACTCAAAGAGTCACAAAGGTCCTAACCGGAAGCCCCCCATTCAATTCTTGAGCTGACCGGAATTTTGGTTCCCTCACCATAGAGTCTCCTCCTAGCACGGCATCCTTTTTCCTCTGCCGACCAGAAGTCCGGTTCCTCCCACCATAGAGTCTCCTCCTAGCGCATCCTTTTTCCTCTACCTGTCCTAACTGAAAGCCCTATCAATTGTGGAGCTGACTGGTGACAGGGAGCCGCAGCAGAGCGATGAAAAAGCCACATGCGGCTCCAGAGCCACGGGTTGCCGGCCCCTCATATATACTATATACATTATAGTATAATATATACATTATAGTATTATATAGTATATAATTTAGTATATTTTGGAGTAGTTTACAGGCGGTCTTCGACTTGCGACCACAATTGAGCCAAAGTTTGTGTTGTTAAGTGAGTTTTGCCCCATTTTACGACCTTCCTTGCCACAGTTGTCAAGTGAATCACTGCAATTGATTAGTTGGTAACCCTGTTGTTAAGTCAATCTGGCTTCCCCATTGACTTTACTTGTCAGAAGGTCGCAAAAGGGGATCACGTGACCCCCGGGACACTGCAAGGGTCATAAATATGACCCAGTTGCCAAGCATCTGAATTTTGATCACATGGCCGTGGGGATGCTGCAAAGGTCGTAACTGTGAAAAATGGTCATAAGTCACTTTTCTCAGTGCTGTTGTAACTCTGAACGGCCACTAAACGAACTGTTGTAAACCGAGGACTACCTGTATAAGTATTTAGACTGATTTATAGATGTGGTCGTCTGCAAAGGTCTTCAGCGACAGTGTACTTAGTCTGCTTAAATTTCTGTGCCAGACAAGATAGCAAATTGTGTCCATCTGCAATTTGCCACTCTTCACCCAGTGTTGGCCAGTATCCCAATCATATCAGCAGTGCACATCTGGAAACCTGACTTCTTTTAGTTGAAAAAAATTAAAAATTATCACGACCTCTTCCTCTGTTCTTTAGAAAGCTTCTAGAACTTTTTTTTTTAAAAAGGATGCAATGCTGTACTATATATTTCAATATGAAGAATTGAAGGGTAGTAATAAAGGATGTTTGGTAGCATAAGGTTCATACAATTACCTGTTAAATATTTCTAATATAGCTCCTCCTGTACCGAGAAAGGCACATAATCACGTAATCAGCTATGCTGGCTGGAGAATTCTGGGAGTTGAAGTCCACAAGTCTTAAAGTTGCCAAGTTTGAAGACCTCTGATCTAAATAAAGATTGATGCTTGGAAGACTTGAGGTGTTGGGTGCATTTATTCGCAAGAAGGATTGAGGGTTATGGAAAAGAGAGATATGGTTTCTGCAGTTTTATTCTGTTCTCTCTAGTTACCGCACATGTGGGGAATAAAGGAGCATTGAACGTTCACTGCATGAACTGTATCTTTTTGCACATCTATCTTGTACAGTATTCCACTTTTTTAAAAAAAAAACCAATTCGCATTTCCGTTTAGATGACTTCTGTAGCCACACGGTTCTATTATGTCAGTGTTTCCCAACCTTGGCAACTTGAAGATGTCTGGACTTCAACTCCCAGAATTCCCCAGCCAGCGAATGCTGGCTGGGGAATTCTGGGAGTTGAAGTCCAGACATCTTCAAGTTGTCAAGGTTGGGAAACACTGTATTATGTGAACATCTCATTTGCGGTCTTCCCTTTTTAGTTCCCTCTCAACTCTGTTAATCGCCATTTTCAGGGCTTCCTTCTGAAAGGCCGATGTGTTTTCATTTCACCGCTGCGGAGTTTTTTTTAACAGGAAACCAGTATCTGTTTCTCTGGCTCTCTTATGCCAAGATAAGAATACATCTCTTCAGATCACAATACATTCAGAGTTTGCTGTTGCAGTCCTGGATTTAACTTGGGTGATTAACTTCACAACTGGCTACCCATTAAAAGATCCAGCGGCGGCGTTTAACTTTACAAGCAACAGTCTTAAGTAGGATAGTGGCAAGTTATCAAACAGATTTCTTGTTGTTTGAATGGGTCTGTCTCTCAGTTTACAGTTGTAAATACACTTACTGGGGAATAAGTGCAGATAAACACATGGAGTTTTAAAGTCTGTTTATGCAGTCATAAAATTCTGCAGCTAGTATATATATTTCTGGAACGTGTCCTGAGTAATTTTTATTTGACTCCTTAGTTCCTTGCATTGCTTCGACTTTGAAACAATTTCTGTTGTTTTCAGTTTAAAATGTGTGAGTGTAGACATCTTCATTAGCCTTTCTCCCCATTCCTTTTGTCTGTGATCCCTTCCTTCCTTCCTTCCTTCCTCTGTCTTAGCTGTATTGTTTTGTCTGCTTCCTTCCCGTAAATGTTTTCTGTCTGATTCCATCCTTGCATTGAAATTTCTTCCCAAAGCTTCCCTTCAATCTCCTCCAGTTTTATCCTGTTTGAATTGGTAGTCAACACCGAATGAATTGTGAAGCATCACAGTTTCATTTGTTAAGGGGTTCAGTATAAATTGTGGCATGTTTATTCAACAGAGCAGCAGTGGTATATCTCTGTGTTTGATCATCCAACGTAGATAATGGAGTATCCATGCTGTACAGGGAGAGAATGTGAATTGCGCAAAGTTGTGGTGTTCACTTTGTGCTTGCCAAGAGAGACACTTATAAAAGCTAGGAAGATGTAAAGCCTTACTTCCCTTTGCTCTCTTGTTTTGCATACCCAGACATCAAATCAGGGTTTCCCAGTGACTGCCTGCTGTTAAGTCTTTTGGATGCATTGAGACTCTTCAAGGAGATATAAAAGGGATTATATTGTAAATTAACATCCTAACTTATTTTTATTTACTAATCAAACCCTGCCAACAAAAATGCGTATAGTCAAGGCTATGGTTTTCCCAGTTGCAATGTATGGCTGTGAAAGTTGGACCATAAAGAAGGCTGAGCGCCAAAGAATGGAGGCCCTTGAACTATGGTGCTGGAGAAGACTCCTGCGAGTCCCTTGGACTGCAAGGTGACCCAACCGGTCAGTCCTAGAGGAGATCAACCCTGACTGCTCTTTAGAAGGCCAGATCCTGAAGATGAAACTCAAATACTTTGGCCACCTAATGAGAAGGAAGGACTCGCTGGAGAAGAGCCTAATGCTGGGAAAGATTGAGGGCAAAAGAAGAAAGGGACGGCAGAGAATGAGGTGGCTGGATGGAGTCACTGAAGCAGTCGGCATGAGCTTAAATGGACTCCTGGGGATGGTGGAGGACAGGAAGCCTGGAGGAACGTTGTCCATGGGGTCGCGATGGGTCGGACCAACTAACAACAACAACAATCAAACTTATATGGCTGGAAGTGACTCTGGGTGACATACAACAGCCCAGCAAAACCAACCAACCAACCAACCAACAAATAAATAAGACAATTGTTACTTAAGAGCATTGTATAATAATCATTTTAAAAGAATTAAAAAATTATAGAAGCAAAGCTAAAACAGGAAAAGAGAACAATAGATAGAGAGATGTTAATAACAAGGGAGCCATTTGACAGGTTTATCTGCCCTCTGGGGTCCCCAGACCTGCTGGAATAACCACATCTTGAGAGACCTTCAGAAGCTCAGGACAGTACAGGTAGTCCCGGACTTACAACACTTCATTTAGTTTATCAATATTATTGTGATGAATACTATAACAAATATGCGGATTATGACTTTTTAAAAACAACTGTACCCAGACCACACACTGTTTGACGGAAATTGAATGTTATATAAATAAAATAGATAAAACATGGAAAAAAAGCAGTTCGTTTAGTGACCGTTGGAAGTTACAACATCACTGAAAAAAGTGACTGATGACCATTTTTCACACTTACGACCATTGCAGCATCCTTGTAGTCATGTGATCAAAATTTGGACACTTGGCAACTGGTTCCTATTTATGACGGTTGTTGTGTCCCGGGATCATGTGATCCCCTTTTGTGACCTTCTGACAAGCAAAGCCAATGGTGGAAGCAGAGTGGATAAAAATCGATGATTTAAAAAAAACAATATAAAAAAATTGGATTTTTAAAATATTTAAATCGGATTTTTATCAAATTTATTTTAATAAAATGCTTTTGGAGTAAAAATCTATCTAAAGATAGTTTTCTGTTTAAGATACATTAATAATTTAGTTTATTCAGCATGAAATGGAGCTTAGTTATATAGCATGAGGCTGTATATTCTGCAATATTTATATTTTTGGTAAACTCATTCAATGAATCAAAGCTCTGCAAGCTGAAATAACATGCACTGCATTGATGCATACACACAATTTCACGGCAGAGATAACAGTTGCTCTTTAAAAATTACGATTTAAACCGAGCCTTTTTACTAGTGATTTAAATCGTGATTTAAATCGACTTGATTTAAATCAAATCCACCCTAGGTGGAAGCCAGATTCATTTAACAACCGTGTTACTAACTTAACAATGGCAGTGATTCACTTAACAACTGTGGCAAGAAAGGTAAAATGGGGCAAAAGCGACTTAACAAACGTCTCACTTAGCAACATACATTTGGGGCTCAATTGTGGTCGTATGTCGAGGACTAGCTGTATAGGTAGCCCTCGACTTATGACCACAATTGGAATCCATTGGCATTTTCGTTGCTAGGTAGGATAATTGTTAAGTGACTTACGCCTGATTTTATGACCTTTCCCCCCCCCAAGGTTGTTAAGTGAGTCATGCAGCATTAAATTAATCTGGCTTCCCCCGTTGACTTTGCACGTTGGAAGCCAGCTGGGAAGGTTGCAAATGGCGATCAGGTGACCCCAGAACACTTCCAACTGTCACAAGTACATGCCAGTTGCCAAGTATTCAAATTTATCATCCCTTAACCATGGGGATGCTGCCATGGCCATACAGACAAGGAATGGTCCTAAGTATTGTAACTTTTTTCAGTTGTAACTTTGAACTGTCATAAGTAAGTGATTGTTAGTGGAGGACTACCAGTAATGTGGCCAACCTTGTTTTCCTTATTTCAATAGTCTTTCCATTGCTTAGCTTCCATTACTAACCCAGTCATCATCTTTGATTTTATATGTTGCACGTAGTATTTCTTTGGGTTTTTTTAACAGTTTATTTATACATTTTCTCTTTACATACATAAGTGCTTTGTGAACAGCGTATTGTCTGGATCAATTTGCTTACATAATAGTACTTTTCCCGTTCCTAATTTCTACCTCTGTTATCCAACCACTGATAAAACGAGTCCCATATTGTAAAATATTCTGTATCTTCTTTTTCTTTTATCTTTAATGACAATCTGTCCATTTCTGCACATAGTATTTCTTAAACCCTCACTTGGCCTTTTGGATGGATCTGATCAAGCTCTCATTATCCAGTTATTTTTCCTGTACGGGTTTTATATATATAAAATATGTGATCCCCTGCAGTGGTGAAATCAATTTTTTTTACTACCGGTTCTGTGGGTGTGGCTTGGTGGGTGTGGTGTGGCTTGGTGGGCGTGGCTTGGTGGGCGTGGCAGGGATAAGGATACTGCAAAATCTCCATTCCCACCCCACTCTGGAGCCAGCCAGAGGTGGTATTTGGCGGTTCTCCGAACTACTCAAAATTTCCGCTACCAGTTTTCCGAACTACTCAAAATTTCCGCTACTGGTTCTCCAGAACCTGCTGGTTTTCACCCCTGATCCCCCTGCCATAAAGATGTCCTTTGGATTGAAATTTTAAGACCGCTGTGCATTGCACGGAACAGCTGAGAGAAAAATCAGTAATTTCTCTGGATTTTCTTCAATTCTGCTGTTAGGTGCTCTTTGCATGGGTGAGTAGGGCAAACATTCCTCCGTTCCAAAACAAGAGTTCAGCCAGTCCTTTTCATTAAGTTTGTAAGGAAGCTTCGGTGTTGTGTTATTACATCCAACAATTATTTCGGAGGCATTTGATCCTTCAGTGTTGTTTTAGCCTTTGCAACCACATACCACTTATTTCCTGTTCTTTTTAAATGGATTTTGTGCTTTTTCTTTTCTTTTTTTTCCTTTTAGGGGTGTCATTATGGCTCAGTAATCGGATCGTGTGATTTTGAAATGTGTTGAGTAAGTTTATCAGTTTAAATTGAAGGCTGATGTTAGAAGGTCTCCAAAATCTACTATTCCAACATACCAACATTATTGGGCTTGCATTCTTTCTTTGCTTTTTCCTTAGCTTTTTTTTCTACATCATTGATTTTCTCCTCCTTCTCTGAATAGGCACAAAATCTACATTTTTTCCTCTTTTTGGGGTCTACTAATTTAGACTAGAATAGAGCTGGAAGGGATCTTGGAGGTCTTCTAGTCCAGCTCCCTGCTCAAGCAGATATATATAGCAGAAGCCACCCGGCTTCTCTTAGGGCGACCCTCCTCCCCTTCTCGCAACTCCCTGGCTGGCTGTGGCGCGCGTGGGGAGACCATCCTCAAGCAAGCGTCAAGCGCAGCAAAGGCGCACGTGGAGGGCGGGCGGTGGGCGGCTGCTTGTTTAAGGAGGGTCTTTGGATGCGGCTTCTCTCCTGCCCTAAGGATCCGGCCATTGCCTTGTGGTGTCCCATCCCCTCCCTCCTCCCTGCAGCTCTTCGGCCGAGCGGGGAGGGCGTGAGCTCCAGCCCGAAGCAGCAGGAAGCGAAGGCTGCCTTATGCGCAAATGTGGCATGAAGGCAGATACAGGGCCGCTTCTCTCCTGTCCTAAGGATCTGGCCATCGCCTTGCCATGACCCCTCCCCCCGCATGAGAGGAGAAGGAAAGGGAGGAGGGTCGCCGGAGCGAAGGCAGCCTTCGCTTCCTGCTGCTTTGGGCTGGAGCTCACGCCCATCCCGCTCGGCCAAAGAGCTGCGGGGGGGATGAGACGGGACGGGACATGGCAAGGCAATGGCCAGATCCTTAGGGCAGGAGAGAAGCCGCATCCAAAGACCCTCCTTAAGCGAGCAGCCGCCCGCCCTCCGAGCGTGCCTTTGCTGCCCTTTGGTGCTCGTTTGAGGGTCTCCCCGCGCATGCGCACACTCCTGGCCCCGCCACAGCCAGCCAGGGAGTCACGAGAGGGGGAAGAGGGTTGCCTGAAGAGAAGCCTCGGCCGGGGGTGGCTATGTTCCTCAACCAGTGCCAGAGAATCAGCCCCAGACGCTTCTCCATTCACACCGTTGCCCTTACCTTCTCAGGCCAGGTGAGGGAGGGGAGGGCGAGGCCAGCCAGTGATGGGACAGGGAGACACAGCAGGGGGCCCAAAGAGCCAAATGCTGCTCCGGAGCTGCGGGTTGCCGATCCCTGGTCTAGTGGTTAAGGCACCCAGAAGCCAGGAAAGTATGAGTTCTAGTCCTGTCATAGACATAAAAATAGCTGGGTGACTTTGGCCCAACCACCAGGAGACTGTGAGTTCTAGTCCTCCCTTAGGCATGAAAGCCGGCTGGGTGACTTTGGTCCTTTTGCTAGGAGACTGTGAGTTCTAGTCCCGCCTTAGGCATGAAAGCTGGCTAGATTGACCTTGGACCAGTCACCTTTTCAGCCCAACTCAACTCACAGGATTGTTCTGGGGAAAATAGGAAGTAGAAGGAATATTGAGTTATTTATAAAAGTAATAAAAGCTATACAAAAATGACCATTTAAAAAATAAATTATTTGAAGGAAACCTAATATTTTTAGGGTAAATATAATATAATAAATAATGAGGTTGTTATAAAATTTATGCATGACACTGAGAAAGTATGCGGTCAGCTTTTTTTTTCTGAGTGGATTACGGTAATTAAGTTTACTGGCAGAGGATGCCAGGCAGACAAATAATGTATTTTCTATAATGTTTACCAATTCACGAAATTCACTGCTTAATAGTCAGCAGCTTAGATAATTTTAAAAACGGATTTGAAAGATTCATTATGAACCAGTTTCTGGGCTGTTTTTCCAAGTTGTCTAAATAAGATCATATTTTATCTTGTATCTCTCTGATTTTTTGGTTTGCAGCAATAGAGGAAATAATTACTACTTACTAAACTCACTTTCCTTATCTTGGATGTTCTCCAGATGTTTCAATTTTAATGTCCCGATATCTCAGCATTAATTCTGGAATTGAAGTCAGCATATCTGGATAATTGCTTAGATTGAAGGCTGAATTGACTGAGCCTTAAAGGAACAGCAGTGTAGAATTTCAGACGTAATATTCTCCATAGTGTGTGAAGTTATTATCCAGAATGGGTTGACCTCGTCCACTCAGCTTGCAGGATTGAGTCTGTCAGTCTTAATTGAGGGCTCCGCCTTTCCCTGGAATCCCCAGTTATGACTCAGTCCTCAGGACGGACATGGCTTGGTCATCTCATTCTGGATCAGAGTCTTCCTTCTTTGATTACTGCATTTGTCATTTTGTGAGTTGTTTCTTCCCCGGCTTCTAAATTGACAACTGACAGCTAGGAGGATTACGATATCAAGCCTCGGCTCTTCACGCTTCAGCGACTGCCCGTGGCATCGGTGGCATCGAGCTACATGAGGCCTGGCCCTTGGCTCTGCCACGTGGGGTCTAGCTCTCCCCCCTGGTCCCAGCATTGACACCTCTGGATAGGGGCTCTGGCTCTGTTACTTGGGCAGAGGCAGTGGTCTGGGGAGTTCTCGCGCTCCACATTCCCACAACCAATGAGCTGACAGGGAGGCTTACAAAGCACTGAGAAGAAGCAGCCTCCGAATTTTCCATTCTTGGCTTGCCCAGTGCAGTCGCAGCTGCCTAATGCTAGTGCAACCTGACAACTAGAATTGATCTTTGCTGCCTGTCGCTGATATCGCGGGGGTCTTCCGTCTCACCCTCCTGCATGAGCTAGCCACCTGCATGGCTAGCTCAGGAATTCTGGGAGTTGAAGTCCACAGGTCCTCAAAGAACCATAGTTTGGCCACCCCTGATTTAGCTGAATATGAGTGACAAAGTAATAAGGAAACTACATGGTCACCGATATGTAAATTTTCATAATTGAGATTTAAATAAAATTCTGAGTGCATCTTTTTTACCTATTTTAGTTTTGGAAGTGAATAGTCCGGAATGTATCAGCTGCTAAATACATGCACAAACTTTCTGCTGAAAAATGTGTTCCCCTCATGTTTTGCTTTTAAAGTGTCAGCCAAAAACTGGAAGTATGGTTTTGAATATGTAATTTAGGAAGGGAGAGTAAGCAGTGGGGAGATACAGTTCCTGTTATCTATATGGTAAAAGAGGAAGTAGACAACACTGCTTTAACAAACATTTCAGAGCTTTAAAAAAAATGTCAAAGGGCCCCTGCATTTGTCATAAGGATGTTTCAGTGAGAATGAGATTAAAACTGGCACTTCCTTGAAGGTTTGGCTTCTATTAAAAACTAGAAATAAGACATCCCACTTGAAATAAATCTTCATTTCTTACTTGCATAAGAAAGAGTATAGAAATATATAGAATCTACATTGGACAGATAATTCTAAAATGCATTTCCTGTGTAGAATCAGAGGACATTAAACCTGCCTATACAGCTAGCCCTCGACATACGACCACAATTGAGTTCAGAATTAATGTTGCTAAGTGAGAAATTTGTTAACTGAGTTTTGCCCCATTTTACGACTTTTCTTGCCACGTTTGTTCAGTGAATCCCTGCAGGTTTTTTTTATTTTTTTTCCATTTTTCCATTTTACACAACAATAAACTTTTTCCCCTTTAACAGTACTGTGTCATATGTCTCTTGCAGTTATTTACATTTATTTCTATACATTTTTATTTCTCTGTTCTAACCAATTAAACCACTTATCTCACACCTCATAAAATTCTGTTTCCTCCTTGCCTTTCATTTCTAACGTGAGCTTATACATCTGGGCACATTCCAATATCTTATACATGATCATCTCATTGGTTGGTATATTTTCGAGTTTCCAGCATTGAGCGTAAACAATTCTCGCTGCTGTTACTATGTGTAAAATGATATATTGGAGTTGTTTCTTTATCTTTTGATTATTCCTAATAAAAATAATTCAGCTTTAAATTCGATTTGTTCTCTTGTTATCTCCTGTAGCCATCTCCTTATCTGTTCCCAATATTTCTTCACTTTGGGGCATTTCCACCACATATGATAAAAAGTTCCATTCTTATTTTTACACTTCCAGCAATCCGGTTTCATATTTGTATACATTTTGGCCCAATTGAGCCAAAGCTTCTGTCGTTAAGTGGGACATTTGTTAAGTGAGTTTTTCCCCGTTTTACGACCTTTCTTGCCAAAGTTGTTAAGTCAATCCCTGCAGTTGTTAAGTGAGTAACACATCTGGCTTCCCCGTTGACTTTGCTCGTCAGAAGGTTGCAAAGGGGGATGACATGATCCTGGGACACTGCAACCGTCATAAATATGAGTCAGTTGTCAAGCATCCGAATGTAAATCACATGACCCTGGGGATGCTGCAATGGTCGTAAGTGTGAAAAACAGTCATAACTCACTTTTTTCAGTGCTGTCGTAACTTTGAACGGTCACTAAGTGAACTGTTGTAAGCCGAGGACTAGCTATAGTTGTTTTCTTTTAGGAACGGACATGCCCAAGCATTTATGGGGTAAGCACCCTTTAAACGTTCAGAATGATTATATCCCAGAATGCCTATTATAATGCTTTCTAATAGGCATTCTGAGATATAACCAGGACTCTTAACCCAGCCAAATTTTTCAAGCTTTACAAAAGGCCAATTGGCTTGGAGCCTTTCTAAGTTCCAGGGGAGAATAATCCATAGAGCAGTGTTTCCTAACCTTGGCAACTTGAAGATGTCTGGACTTCAACTCCCAGAATTCCCCAGCCAGCGAATCGTTCTTTGACTGACAGGATCTGCAGCATGCCCAACCTGCTAGATCGAATTGGACAGGTAGAGACTCTTGGAAAAAGGCAGTCCCTCAGGTAACCCAATCCCAATCCCAAACCTAACCCTAACCTTGAATTTTCACTTTTTGAAAGAATATCCTTAACGTGAAGAATGGTTGCAGGAATTGGGTATGCCTAGTCTAGTGAAAAGAAGGACTAGGGGAGACACGAAAGCAGTCTTCCAATATTTGAGGGGCTGACACAAAAAGTGGGAGTCAACCTATTCTCCAAAGCACCTGAAGGTAGGACAAGAAGCAATGGATGGAAACTAATGAAGGAGAGAAGCAACCTGGAACGAAGGAGAAATTTCCTAACAAGTGAGAACAATTAATCAGTGGAAGAGTTTGCCTCCAGAAGTTGTGGATGCTCCATCACTGGAGGCTTTTAAGAAGAGACTGGACAGCCACTTGCCTGAAATGGTAGGGTCTCCTGCTTGAGCAGGGGGCTGGACTAGAAGACCTCCAAGGTCCCTTCCAACTCTGTTATTCTGTTATTTATTACATCACTAAAACCGAGTTAATATTGTCTCCTGGGAGCTTGGACAAGCAGCTACTTGGACCAAGTATCTTTACAGCAATTAAGGATTGTGTAATGGCTTTTAGAATGTAAAATATAGGTTAGAAGGATTGGGGGAGAAGGAATCTCTCTTCTTTTGCCCTCTAATACATTCTCAGTTTGTAGCCCCATCCCTAATACCTAGAGGAGAGTCCCAGATGTGCTTTTTTTTCAAGAGGCAACTGGACTTTCTGGTTTTTTTTCTTTGAAGACATTTCGCTTCTCATCCAAGAAGCTTCTTCAGCTCTGACTGGATGGTGGGGAATGGAAGGATTTATACTCCTTGCAGACAGCTGGTCATTTGCATTCTTTTAGGGAGTCCTTGAGACCACCTGGAGGTTTATCTGTGCCCTTAGGGTCGCCTTAGTAGTGCAAATGGGTGTGGAGCCGCCTTGAACTGCGTTGTAGACCGGAGATGGATGACGTCTTTCATTGAGAAGTTGGAGCTGTGCCTTTCTGCAGGACTTTTTCTGCCCTGTGTCCCTTCACTGTTTGAGCGCAAGCTTTTGGGGATGGATCTCAAACCGAAGTGCAGATGGTTGCTGTAGTCTGCAATTTTTCTGGAAATCCGTTCATACTCCCGCACCATTTGATGGGTGTTCATCCCAAAGTGCATCGCTCAATGTCTATGGAGATTCTCTCAATCATCCTCTGTCTTCAAAGAAAAAAAAACCCCAGAAAGTCCAGTTGCCTCTTGAAAAAAGCACCTTTGGGACAACCATGACCTGGATGACTAAGAATCTCCATCGACACCTAGAGGAGAGCTTTTTCCCCACTGCAAATAGCAATAGCAATAGGACCTAGACTTATATACCGCTTCATAGTGCTTTACAGCCCTCTCTAAGCGGTTTACAGAGTTCAGCATATTGCCCCCAACAATCTGGGTCCTCATTTTACCCACCTCGGAAGGATGGAAGGCTGAGTCAACCTTGAGCCGGTGAGATTTGGACCGCCAAACTGCAGCTAGCAGTCAGCTGAAGTAGCTTGCAGTGCTGCACTCTAACCACTGCGCCACCTCGGCTCCAAAATCAGGTGCATGGGACGATCTGAGTTTAAACAGCAGCAAAGCACGAAGCCTAAAACTTTTCCATTTGCGAGGTTGCTCAGTATTAATTATATGTTGAGTTGGGACCAAATATTTAGATGATTTGAAGAGGAAGTGCCGTGTAAGCGCAATAAATAATTTCACATGTTTTATTCATCACAAAAATAAGATCATCGCTTTAACTTGCCTTGATATTTCTTGCCTATACGTAACTTTGGCCATCATCGGGTTTCAAGCTGACTTATGTTTTTGCACCTGTTCAAAACGAAGTGTACTTTTATTCCGTATTTAGGAGCCCTTTTGTAGTAGCCTCGTCTGCACAGAGGCCATGGCATGTAGTAGAGTCTCATGTAGCTGTGGTCATATATGAAGGGAGGGTTGTGCCAATCTTCCCATCTGGAGAAAATTCTACATTAATTTGAATGTTAATATTTGCCCCCTAGCAAAAAAAAAAAAAGGAGATGTAAAATTAGTGCAGTGTATATTGTTCCACCTTGGGAAAATTTAAATCAAACTCAGAATAGGGAGAAGTATATAATATAAAGCAAATTTCTTTCTAAGTAAAGGTTTATCTTTATGTAGCATAAATTTAATAAGGATAAGTTATAACACAGTTAACATTTTCAGGGTATCAACTCCTAAGATAATTTTTATTGTTGTATTAGACAATGTCCTGAGTGGTGCAGTGGTCTAGTGGTGGAGCTTTCACCTCACAATCAGGAGGCTGCGAGTTCAATCCTAGGTAGAGGCAGATATTTCTCTCTCTCGGCACAGTTAGACTATATCTGCTGAATAAAACTCCGCATTGGCAACAGGAAGGGCATCCGGCCAGTAAACATTCAGCTCCATTCAGTTGCCTAGACTCCACCCTGCAAGGGATTATAGGGTTGTTAAAAGAAGATGATTAGACAAGATCCTATTTTTTTTCCAGGTTCTGGGCTAATTTTGATGCTGGAGTCCTTAAGAGGGCTCTTTGCTATTTGGGGTTATTTTGCTTCTTCTGCCCATTATATTTTGTTAATTGTTATTTTTGTCTGTTTTAATACTGCATGCCACCTCGAGGAGTTTTCAAATTAGGCAGCTTTTCAAATCTACTAAAATGAATACAGGTAGTCTTTAACTTGCAATCATTCGTGTAGTGACCATTCAAAGTTACAACAGCCCTGGAAAAAAGTGACCAGTTTTCACACATGACCCTTGCAGCATCCCCATGGTCAGGTGATCAAAATTTTGGCTCCCAGCCAGCAAAGTCAATAGGAGAAGCCAGATTCGCTGAATGACCACATGATTCACTTAACAAGTGCAGTGATTTGCTTAACAACTGTGACAAAAAGGTTGTAAAATGGGGCCAAACTCAGTTAACAACTGGCTTAGCAATCAAAATTTTGGGATCAATTGTAGTTGTAAGTTAAGGCTACCTGCGTGTGTTTTCGGTCAACAAAATATTGCCATCTCGGAACATTGAAACCTTGAGGGGATTTGACAATCTTACGGATAATTGTTTTAATCGTGTGGGTTTTTTTAAATTTAATTGGGAGGGTTGTGGATGTCATCTAGGTTGGATGCAACAATGCTGACCTCCGAGAGACATTAATCCTATTTAATGTAACTCTTTATATTGCTTGTGAAGGGGGGAAGAAATGTTTTTTAAAACCAAGAATGTGTGAGAATAGAAATAATGAAATTATTTCCCTACTTCTGGTGCTCAGCGTCTTCTGAAGCCAAAATATCCTTCTCCCTTTTTGCAGTGGTAGCCGCTCTTCTAAAACTTTTAAACCAAAGAAGAACATTCCGGAAGGCTCCCACCAATATGAGCTGCTGAAGCACGCGGAGGCAACTCTTGGAAGTGGCAACTTACGGATGGCTGTTATGCTGCCCGAAGGCGAAGATCTAAATGAATGGGTTGCAGTGAACAGTAAGGAGAATTTGCCTTGGTTCTGTGTATGTTTTTAGCACTGATGCATGAGGAAAGCACTTTTTTTTTGTCTTTAATGTAATTTAGGGGTGTCAAAGTCGATTTCATTGAGGGCCGCATCAGGGTTCTGATTGATCTCAAGGGGCCTGGGTGGGCGTGGCCAGAGTGCGCATGGCCAGCTTGACGTCACTCTTGTGGGGGGTGCTTGTGTTGGCCCGAGTGCTCTGCAAGCGAAAACGGATTCCTGAGCTCTGTTTTGGGCACGATGGCCTCCTGCAGCCCTCTGCCCACAACAGTGGTGGGTTCCTACCGGTGCGGTCCACTCCGCCGTTCCGGTTGGGGCCCGCCAATTGCGCAACGGCTCCGGTGCTTATGTTTTTAATATTTATTATGTTGTTAAGCCGCCCAGAGTCCTTTGGGAGTTGGGTGGCATACAAATTTAATAAAACCTAAAACCTAAACCTTTGCCGGTCCGTGCGCGCTGTCATCTCTTTTTTTGGATTTTTTTGCGGTTTTTGGCTCTCTGCACATGTGCGGAAGTGAAATTGTCCTTCTGCGCATGCGCAGATAGCCAAAATTGCACAATGTCGCGATGTGCACCGGTAGGAGAAGGTAAGAGGAACCTGCCCCTGGCCCACAAGCTCCGTTTTCGCTGGCAGAGGGCTGCAGGAGGCTGTCGCGGCCGAAAATAGAGCCCGGGTGTGTGTGTGGCCCCCCCAAGCTCCGTTTTCGCTGGCAGAGGCACCACAGGCCAGATCTAAGTACCCCGCGGGCCAGATCCAGCCCACGGGCTTTGAGTTTGACATCCCTGATGTAATCCATTCCTCCTAGAATTGGTCAACTGAGGCATATTATTTTATTAGGAAGTACAGGAAGTCCTCAACATACAACAGTTCATTTAGTGGCCGTTCAAAGTTAGAACAGCACTGAAAAAAGAGACTTATGACTGCTTTTCACACTTACAACCGTTGCATCATCGCCAGGGTCATGTGATTTACCGTATTTTTGGACTATAAGACGCACCTAAATTTAGAAGAGAAAAACAAGCAAAAAAAGTTTTTGGGCTCCGCGCACCCCATTTTTGGCCCCTTCTCAGCCTTTTTTCAGCCCATTTTTGAGGCCTTTTGGGCCCATTTTTGGGCCTTTTATCGGCCTGGTTTTTGAGGCTTATTTCAGCCCATTTTTAGGCTTTTTTCGGCCTGTTTTTTAAGCTTTTTTGCGGCCCGTTTTTTAGGCTTTGAAAATTGGCCAAAATAGCCTCAAAAATGGGCCCAGAAAAAGTCTCAAAAATGGGCCAAAAAAAGCCTAAAAAACGGGGCCAAAAAAGCCTTGAAAACGGGCTAAAAAAGGCCTGAAAAAAGCTGAAAAAAGAGCTGAAAATGAGGCATGCGGAGGCCAAAAAATAGCCGTCGGGTGGTTTGGGCTTCAGCAATATTCGGTCTATAAGACGCACAGACATTTTCACCCCCTTTTGGGAGACAAAAAAGTGTGTCTTATAGTCCGAAAAATACGGTACATTTGGATGTTTGACAACTGACTCACGTTTATGACAGTTGCAATGTCGTAAGTGTGAAAAATGGTCATAAGTCACTTCAGTGCTGCTGTGACTTGGAACGGTCCCTAAACGAAGTGTCGTAAGTCGAGGGCTACCTGTGTTTTACAATATTTGTAAATCACTCATCGTCATGAATCTGGATGACGAACAACCTAAGAAACTCTAATGGAATAAAAGCGCCACAGCAGAAAGCAGTTGGTTACAAGACAGTTAAACGAAAACAGGAAGCTAAAACTAAGGCTATTCAGGTGGCCTTAAACCCCAGAAATATTGTCCTGCTTTGAATTCACGGCAGGACAGTTTGATAAAGACAAATTTGTGCAGCAAAAACATTAAATTTCACCTCCTTTCTGAACTCTGCTGGAAAAGAAGCTGGCTTAAGAAACGGTTGTCTGGATTCAATCTGTTCCTTGGTTTTGGCAACAATGCCTGCCAGATGTTCTGTCTGGACCCATGTTACCATGGTTCCTGACTCAGTTATTTTTAGCTGAAATGTACCAAAGAAAACACAATAAACAGAACTAATATTAATAATATACTGATTCTACAGTTTTTTTTAAAAAAGGAATGAATAGTAACGTCTATTCATTTAAGTAAAACTAAAAAAGGCCCATATAATAATACAATATGATTTCCCAGTTGGTGAATTCCCCTCCGTTTCCCCCCTTCCTATCTTTTTTAGAGCAAGAATTAGTCATGTTTCTTGGGGGACATGTGGTCTCCGTTTACTCGTTTCCACCGTGGTTTACTAGCCTCACAAAAAGACTGTAGGCAGTTTTACCATTCTTGCTTTCCCTTCAGCTACTCAACTTTCAATGAGGATACCATTCTCATAGTTGACTGTTTTAAGCGAAATGGGAATTAGTTGGGAAGTTAAATATACAGATTACAAAAGTAAAATATTTAGGGATTCAACTATCAGCAAGATGTGTTAAGGGAGATAATTACTACAAATTAAAGAAACAAATTGAAATAGATTTGGAAAAATGGAAAAAATCTTCAATTATCATTGATGGGAAGAATTCCATTAATTAAGATGAATATACTGCCACGATTTCTGTTTCTGTTTTCGACAATTCCAATAAGAATAGAGAAAAATTACTTTAAAGAGGTAAATAAAATGATTTTGAAGTTTGTTTGGCAAGGAAAAAAGGCGAGGATTAATATAAAAATGCTACAAGATATAAGACTTTGAGGTGGATTTGGACTTCCAAATTGGGAGCTATACTATTATGCTGCAGTACTGACATGGATGAGAGAGTGGATTTTGCTAAGAAATAGAAGACTTTTGGCCTTGGAGGGACACGATTTACAGATAGGATGGCACACATTTCTATGGTATGGGAGAAATAAAATACACACCTATTCCAATAATTTCACCTACTATTATATAATTTACTTCCCTTCTTCCTTTCTAAATTCATCATCAAAATTTAATTTTCTCTTTTTGTAATATATAAAAACCTTATATCATGATTAATTATACACAATTAATAATATTGATGCAATTTAGTCTATTAATATTTGTCCTATTATCCCTCTTCCTTTCCATTACAAATCTTATATAGAAAGCCTTTTAAAATAATGGTTACACAAATTTTATAACATTCCATCAATTGCACCTACTGTAATATAACTTATTTCCCTTCTTTTTTCCTACATTCTCCTCTTTTAAATCATCATCAGAATTTAATTCACATTTCATAATATATATCATCATATGCCAATCTTATATAAAAAAACTTATATCATAATTATATACAATTAATAATATTGGTGTAATTAAATCTGTTAATATATATCATTATCCCTCTTCCTTTCCATTACAAATCTTATATAAAAATCTTTTAAAATAATAATTACACAAATTCTATAATTCATCAATTGCACCTCTATAATGTAACTTATTTCCCTTCTCTTTTTTTTGTATATCATCATATTCCAATCTTATATAAAAACCTTTTACCATAATTAATTATACACAGTAAATAACCTTAATACAAGTAAATCTATTCCCATATGTTTTATTACCCCGCTTTCTTCCCATTAACCTTCCCCTTTTCATCCATTCTCTTTTGGTCTCTCAAAAATTCCACTTCTTCTGGGTTTCCCCCTTTACTCCTCTTCTCCTAACTTCTTTTTCTTTCTTTTATTTTTATACAAATACCTTCTTTTTTTCCTAATTCCTTTTCTTCCTTTTGAGTGTGTTATTTGCTTAAATCTGCTCTCAATTCCTCCTAATCTCTTTTCCCTATTACCCCCCCTTATTTTTTGATTGATTCTTCTGAGCCCTATACTCCCCTCTATCAACTCTTTTCTTATCACTGTAAATCCCAGTGTAATCATCATTCTGCTTTTTATTTTCAATCTCTTTTTCTTCGGAGTAGTCTCCTTGTTCCTCATTTTCATTTTCCAACATTGTACATTCTAAGTCTTCTTTATGTTCCAACTTTGTTTCTGTTTTCTTATCACCTCTAATTTCCAAAAGATAGATTTTTATGTCTTCATGAATGTATTTTAACATCCCAGTTAATTCTTCATACATACACGCCTCCATATTATCAAATTTACAGTTATTAAAATCTTTATTTTTTAGTTGAAGCTTAAATCCATATAGTCTCTTTGTATTTCAGTGTTCTGATCTCCAATTTTAGTCTATTCCATTCCAGTTCAAAATCCTGTTATCTTCTGTCACCAAAACAAGTCAGAGTCAAACACCATAGCACAATACACACTCCTTTCAAGTTCCAAGTTATCTTTGTATACAAGGTCAATCCAGCTGTCTACAAATACTATCTTCCCACAAACTGTTGCAATGTTTTCTTTTAGCCAGCAGATGGCGTTGCCAGTTTCCCGATATAACAAACCAGTTGTTTTACCGAAATTTCCAAAAATGCTTTAAATCCACATAAATATTTTTTCCAGATCCATTATTCTTTTTCAAATTTCTCTAATTTCCACCAAGTCCAATTGCAAATATATCAACAATCTTCTTGGGCTTTAATCTTCAGTCATTCAACTCTATGGTATTCCCAGTTGCTAGATAGTTTCCATTCTGGGATATCTTTTACTGTCTCCTTTTAAATCTTGTTTTAACTTTAAATTGGCCAGTCACTCACCCGACTCCAGCACTTTACTTCCATTCCGCTCCTGCTCAGATGCTTCGATCTTCTCCCCCAGGCAATCCACAATCTCTTTTCCAATCGTTCCGTTGTGGCCGTCTCTGCTAATGGCGATGAGTCGCCTTTTCACAGCTGCCGGTCGAGAGGCTGGTGCCGGCCTCTTGCAAATCCCCCCGGACCACCGACCAGTGCCTCTCTTCTTCACCACCACCCCTCTAGGGTGTCTCCAGCCCGGTTCCAATGGATCCGGGCCCCCAAATGGCTGGAAATTTGGCGTTTCCCTCGGAGGTTCCAAGGGAAACGTCGTGGCGCAGAGACGTTGGCCACGCCTTCTCCGTCTTTATCTTCTCTGGGGCAAAGATATGGACGAGAAGCAGTCTCTCTCTCTCTCTCTCTCTCTCTCTCTCTCTCTCTCTCTCTCTCTCTCTCTCTCTCCATATCAACGATGAAGAACAATTTTAAGATATATTATGATGCGGATTACTAGTCCATGTAAACATTGCTGCTGGGAAAAACTGGGAAAAGATGGCCAAATAGGCTCATGTCATTTTTTTTAAAAGGAATACATCATTTTTTAAATAGGCAATGACAATGCTATTTAGATTTGAGGGCTGGCCGTACAAGTGCAGAATCTCTTTGGAGAGGCAGATCACTTAGGACAGTGATGGCGAACCTTTTTTGGTTCTCGTGCCAAAAAGGGGGGGGATGCGTGGGATCACGTGTGTGTGTGCCCACACCCATAATTCCATGCACCCCCGCGCATGCGCGTATGACCCCCCCCACTCCCAGCATGCAATGGCACGCCCATTTTTTGCTCTCTCCAGGCTTCTAGGAGCCTGGGGAGGGCGAAAACGGCCTTCCCCACCCCCTCTGGAGGCTGGAAACAGCCTGTTTCCTGACTCCCAGTGGGCCCAGAAGGCCCGAAAATCAGCCGGCCAGTGCGCACATGCGCGCCGGACCTGAGCTCACGTGCCCACTGATATGGCTCCGCGTGCCACTTGTGGCACCCGTGCCATAGGTTCGCCACCACGGACTTAGGATATTCAGCTCCTTTTTTCATTTTGATTTGAGTTCAGTCGGATGGAAATAAATTATCTGGATTGCAGGAAATTCGATTGGTACTCACCTTCCTTGAAGAAAGTTTTGCTAAATAAATAATCTGACTAGTAGATTAATGGTGGCAGCATTGAAAGGGTCAGTCTTTGTTTTCCCAGAGAGCCACCGGTTGTGGGAGGCTACATATCTCTCAGGACAGATGTTTTTGCAGCCAAACTAAACCAAACCAAACCACAGAGGTTTGGGTTGTCAAGGTCGGTTTTCAGATAGAAGTCTGCAAACAACTTGAAAGAGCCAACTTGCAGATACTGTCAAAGTGAAAAGAACAAGCTTCATGATTGCAGGATAGAATATTACCGTTGTGGTTCTCAAGGACATCATTTTTGCTTAGCTTCTGTACTGTCAAAATGGAAATTGTTTTTTTTAAATAGATACTCGGTTAACACATTAATTGATGCAAGCCTCCGTTTTGCAGAGTTTTGTAAGCACCAGTTCTGCTGAAAAACAAACGGAAAATTTGCAAGAGCCGAACAAGGGCAAGCCACTCTATTTAATATCAATAGCTTTCTGCTTGAATGATAGAGGAGGTGGTCGAAAGCATGAAGGATTTCTGGCTCTTTTAGAAAGGATTTGCTCTTTCTCTGCCAATGTGAATTCAATCAGAAATTTGGGTCTTTCATGTCCAAGGAAAACATTCATTCCAACAGGCTTCATTAATTTGTCTTTGGTTTGTTAGCTTCTTGGAGAGATGCAACCACAAACCTGAATTATATGCCAGCAAAAAATCAACACTATTGGATAGAGCTGCAGGGCCTGTTTCGAATTGTTTTTATCCTCCTCTGAGCCCGAAAAAAACTTTCAGAGCACACAACTCGTATAGTTACCACAAATGGGCCAATGTGAGGGGAAGGGAGTTCATAGTCAAGACTGGAATTTTGGAGAAATCTGTTATGGGCACTTTTATTTTAAGCAAATCTAATTTTTGTACTCGCAATCGTGTGAGTCATTCTATCCCGATTCTTGAGCCTTTCTTTAAAAAAAAACATTTGGCGTATTTCTGACGACTGTTTCCTGTGGAATCTGTGGCCATCAATGTTGCTGAAAAAGACACAGAACGTTGTTTGGTTTGCAGGGGGATTTCCCCCCTAATAGTTGCTTGCTATATGGAATGTGTTTGTTTTTTTCTTTTTCTTTGACAGCTGTGGACTTTTTTAACCAGATCAACATGCTTTATGGGACAATTACGGACTTCTGCACAGAGGAGAGCTGTCCAGTGATGTCTGCCGGGCCAAAGTAAGAACGTCAGCCATGCTTACAAAATAGGAGAAACCAAATCTCAGCCTTTTCCCATTTTATCATTGAAAATACTCTAATCTAGAAAACAACTTGTGCTCTTCATGGTTACCTCTTAAACGACTGTGAAGCCTGGAATTTGTTTTGTCTCCAAAAGTGATATATATGTTGGGCGGAGGTGTTTTGTATTTGTGTAGTATAATTGTGTAGTCTTCCTGACATTTGCTGGGAGTGAGTGGGATAGAACAAGACACTTTGTGCCAAGAACGGCAACCAGCCTTCCATCTCTTCGAGAGAACAACTTATTCTTATCTTAAAAGGGAGAAAAGTCCTATTGGCCGTATTTGGGGGCCACACAAAATCAAACGCTCGTATCCCAGCCCCCTCCCCCTTAAAAGCACAACAATGTCAATCAGGAGTGGGGCACTATGGCCCCTTTATGACTTGTGGACTTCAACTCCCAGAATTCCTGAGCCAGCTATGCTCGTGGACTTCAACTCCCAGAATTCCTGGGCCAGCCATGCTTGTGGACTTCAACTCCCAGAATTCCTGAGCCAGCCATGCTTGTGGACTTCAACTCCCAGAATTCCTGAGCCAGCCATGCTGGCTCAGGAATTCTGGGTGTTGATGTCCACAAGTCATAAAGGGGTCATAGTTCCCCACCCCTGATATAATTGAAGATCTCTGGTTATTTAAAAGGAACGTATTTCTCTTTTATTTCATTCCAGATATGAATATCATTGGGCAGATGGGACAAACATCAAGAAGCCAATTAAATGCTCGGCACCAAAGTACATCGATTACCTTATGACCTGGGTTCAGGATCAGCTGGACGATGAGACGCTGTTTCCATCCAAAATAGGTAACTCTGAAATAATGGGCTTTGGCACTATACCAACTTAAAAATGGGGTGGTCGTTTATGTTATTTCTGAAAGTACAGAAGGAAACAAAGCATCAGGCACACACACAAAAATACAAACTTCTGAAGAATACAGAATAACAGAGTTGGAAGGGACCTTGGAGGTCTTCTAGTCCAACCCCTCCTCAGGCAGGAAACCCTATACCATTTCAGACAAATGATTGTCTAATCACTTCTTAAAAACCTCCAGTGTTGGTGCACCCACAGCTTCTGGAGGAAGTCTTTCCACCGATTAATTGTTTTAACCGTCAGGAAATTTCTCCTTAGTTCTAGATTGCTTCTGTCCTTGATTAGTTTCCATCCATTGTTTCTTGTCCTGCCTTCAGGTACTTTGGAGAATAGGTTGACTCCCACTTCTTTGTGGCAGCCCCTGAGATATTAAGGCTGCCACAAAAATACATTTAATGCTGATTACATTCGGGCAGTTTACAGAAAGCCAGTTTTAGCATGACATCAAAGAGATTCCAGGCGAGGTCCAAAACATACCTAATTGTTTAGCAATCTTTATTTAAAATCAATAGATAATTTTGGAATAGATTATGTTTTTAATCCTTTCCCTTAACGTTTAATGATCTTTTAAAAGGATATTATGGGGAAAACACAAATAACATTACATACAACTTCCATAAAAATGACTCCTGGTGGTCCTTGCTTAATGACCGTAATTGGGACCAGAATTTCTGTCACTAAGCGAAATGATCATTAAAGGACAATGTCATGTGACCACACTGCCTAGTGATGGCAGTTCTGGCAGTCCCGTTACCATCAGTAAGTGGTTCAGTGACCCTGCCTTCTAGTTTCCCTAGGAGCCGAGGTGGTGCAGTGGTTAAAGCAGCACTGCAACCTGAACTGCTAGTTCAGCAGTTCAGCTGTTCAAATCTCACTGGCTCAAGGTTGACTCAGCCTTCCATCCTTCTGAGGTCGGTAAAATGAGGACCCAGATTGTTGGGGGCAATATGCTGAACTCTGTAAACCGCTTAGAGAGGGCTGTAAAGCACTATGAAGCGGTATATAAGTCTAAGTGCTATTGCTAAGTGCTATTTCCTGCCAGCTTCCCCATTGACTGCTCAAGGTAAGCCAGCAGGAAAGCTCACAATTGGCAATCGTGTGATTGTTGGACGGTTGCTAAGAGCCCAGATTGTAATTACATGACCACTGGATACTGCTAAGGCCAGAATTTTGAGGACAGGTTATAAGTCCCTCTCGCTCAGTACCATTGCAGGTTCAAACAATTGCTGAACGAGTGGTCGTTGTGTGAAGTGAGGGCCACCTGTAGATATTCAAGTTTGTTCCTGAATGTATGCTGCAGTCGTTATTTCCTTAAGCGATTTTGTCTTTTCAAAGCAATGTGAGATGCTTCTCTGCTACAAGGAAATACTTACCATCCCCAAAATATTATTTTTACCCGATCTTTTATAAGAAGTTGCTAAAATTATACGGGGGTTTGTCCATTTCTGACTAATTTGGCAATCATACAGTTGGCTAATTGTGTAGCAGTCTGTCAAAAAAAAGTATTCTTTTGCTCTTTTTGCTTTTATTAACAAATTCACACATCTATAATTATGAGCGCCAAACTGAATTCTTCTAAAATTACAGATTCGAGGATCTAGATGCTATAAAATAGGGTTTTATCTATAGTAGGAATATCTTGAAGATGGGTTCCTTGCTTAACAAAAATTTTTAAAATCACTAGACAGGCAACGTCTGTCTTTAAAACAGATACCGTATTTTTCGGAGTATAAGACGCACCTTAGTTTTGGGGGAGGAAAATAAGAAAAAAAAATTCTGCCTACCAGCATCCATCTGGCTAGCGTCCTTAGCAAACAGCCTGGAACAGGTATATTAGCCTTGCAAAAGTCCATTTCAGAGGCTGCTTTTTCAGCCTTGCAAAGCTCCGTTTCAGAGGCTGGGCAGGGCTACATTCGGTGTATAAGACGCACCCAGATTTTCACCCTCTTTTAGGGGGGAAAAGGTGTGTCTTATACTCTGAAAAATACGGTATATCCTGCTTTTATTTTATTTATTTTATTATTTATTTTATTATTTTATTTATTCCCAATTCCAGATGACTCTAGGCAGAAAGCAACACACACACACCATTCATAAAATCCAAAACTTATATTTACGGGATGACTTGGGGCTACTAGGTTATGCCTCTGCTCATGCCAATCTCACATTTTGATTGACTGATTATGTGCCACCAAATCAGTGATGACTCTTACCGTAGCAACCCTATACTGTAGATGTCCATGGACTTCAGGTATTCACAATGTCCTTATCAATATGAATTTCAATAGCTATCTTTCAGTGATTCATGGCAACGCCACCCAACCTGATGCATTCTACATGTGTTAGTACTGTGCCTTTGAGATATGTCAGTGAAGACTCCAGGCCAGGGGTGAAATGCTACCGGTTCGGCCTGGTTCGGGCGTACTAGTAGCGGCAGCCGCCGGTGGCTTAGAGAACCGGTGGCGGCAGCGCGAGGCTCTGCCCACCCGCCCGGACATCACCATTTTATTGTTTTTAACCGTTTGCGCATGCGCAGAGGGTGAAAAAATGCACAATGGTGGCGCGCGTGCGATTAAAGCGATCGCGCATGCGCAAAACACACGCTTCCGAACCATTAGGGAAGGTAAGTAGATTTCACCGCTGCTCCAGTCCTTCATCAGTCAGAGCAAAATTAGTTAGGCAGAAAGTCGTTGGAATGTACCAACTCTTTTCACACCAACTTCAAAGGTTTCTCCCCAAAATGGCCTGTGCTATATCAATGAAGACTCAGTCATCCAGGCCAAAGGTGTCTAAAAAGGTTGAATCATGGAAACTGGACCAAAACCTTGTTAATCTGAGACTTTTTTGCTGCTCATCCAAGCAACTTCACCAATCAGAGCAACATTAGTTAGGCAGTGAGTCAGAGACTCATTGGAACGTACCAACTCTTTTCACACCAACTTCAGGGGTTTTCTCACCCAAAATGTCTTACGATATATCAATGGAGACTCAATCACCCAGACCAAAGGTGTCTAAAAGTTGAATTATGGCCATTGGGCCAATCTTTGTTAATCTGAGGCGTTTCGTTGCTCATCCAAGCAACTTTGAGCGCCTTTAAGAGTTCCCGGGGTTCTACGCTGATTGGAGAATTCTGAGAATAGTTTTGTCAGCGTACCAGGTTGGCGAAGACTTTGTCCATTTCATTCAGGTCAGACACTTAAATAAATATGCTGGGGAGCTTAAATATTTTTTCCTGGGACAAACCTGTATTTGGATAGTGTTTTTCCAATTAGCATTCCTGTAAAGGGGATAACTTTTTGGTAGAATCGGCATGATTTACATTTCGCTTGATTTCTAGGGGTTCCTTTCCCAAAGAATTTCATGTCGGTAGCGAAGACCATCTTGAAGCGTCTGTTCAGAGTTTATGCTCACATATATCACCAGCACTTTGATCCGGTGATCCAGCTTCAAGAAGAAGCACATCTCAACACCTCCTTCAAGCACTTTATCTTTTTTGTTCAGGTAAACCAGCACAGCAATTCAATGGCCCCGTGATTTAATTTTGTACGTACAAAATGATTCTTGGAGCTTTCTGCCACCTTAAGGGGAAAACATCTTGGAATTTTCAGTCACTTAAAAAACGATTTACCAGAATCTTGACTTTGCTACTGTGCCACAGTTGCATCGCCTTAATTATTTAAATTCTGTGCTGCAAAATCGGGCACTTCTAAAAAAAATGCAGATCTAAAATACATATATGCATAAAGATAATGAAAGCAGGAAGTGATAATGCTGCAGCAATTTCAGTCTCGGTTCGTCAACCATGGGGTGAGAATGAATTTGCAGTTCCATAGCAGAAGTTGAAATGTTTAGGATTGGACATATGGAAATATCTATCTTGTGAATACAAAATGTTTTGTTAGTATAACATCAAACTCAGAATGAACCTAAATACCAGATGCTCCATATATTGTAAAGTATAATGTAATACAACGAGGCAGTGTTGATAGTTTACAGTTGCACATTTCTGCTAATAGTGGCAGGATGGGTTAGATTTAAATCATTACTTAGAAAACTCAGTTTAATTATTAAAATTATAATTTATTCCTTCAGGAACATTCCAAAGCAGTGATGGCGAACCTTTTTTGGTTCGCATGCCAAAAGGGGAAGCGCGGGGGGGGGAGGTCGCGCGCATGCCCACACCCATAATTCCATGCGGACACCCCCCCCGTGCGCGTGACACCCCCCTGCTCCCGGCACATGATGGCACGCCTGTTTTTCGCTTTCCCAAGGCTTCAGAGCCTTTCTAGGAGCCTGGGGAGGGCGAAAACGGCCTCCCCTGCCCGGATGCCCTCCGGAGGCAACTTTTGCCAACTTTTAATTTAAAAACTATATCTTGACTTTTCTGCATATAACTTTCTGTAGAAAGTTCATTTCTTTCTTCCTAGGACAGTGATGGCAAACCTATGGCACGGGTGCCACAGGTGGCACACGGAGCCATATCTGTCGGCACGCGAGCCGTTGCCCTAGCTCAGCTCTAGTGCGCATGTGCGTGCTCACCATCTGATTTTTGGCTCACGCGGAGACTCTGGGAGGGCAATTTCGGCTTCCAGAGGGCCTCCAGGGTGGCGGGGGGAGTGTTTTCGCCCTCCCCAAGCTCCAAGAAAGCCTCTGGAGCCTGGGGAGGGTGAAAAATGGGCCCACCGGGCCCACTGGAAGTCGGGAAATGGGGGAGTGGGGGGGTCACACATGCATGTGCAGGGGGGTGGGGCAAGTGAGGGGCTTTGAATTATGGGTGTGGGCACGCACGCGCGTGCAATAGCGTGCACGCGCACTATTTCGGCATCCGAGGAAAAAAAGGTTCGCCATCACTGTCCTAGGAGGCCTGTTTTTTTCTCCCTAATCTCCCCCATATACTGATCTTTGCTTCCAGTGATTTAATATTTTTCCCTTAAGCATCTGATTGAGATGTTGCTTTTCTTTCTACCTCCTACAGGAATTTAACCTTATAGACAGAAGAGAACTTGCTCCGCTTCAAGAACTGATTGAAAAACTCACTTCCAAGGACAGATAAGCGAAGAGGAAATGGTGGTGGAAATCCGTTTGTTTTCTTTAAAAGCAGGCATGTGGGGTTTTAGGGATTTGGGCTGAAATTCTCTACGCACTTAAAGTTCCACAGGAGTACGTGTGTGGAGGAGGTTTGCAACCTTACGTTTGTTTGTTTGTTTTAGAAAGGAAAGGAAACTTCTGTTTCAATTCAGGCAACCTAGATCCATTCTCTGTGCTTTTTATTAGTGAAACCTCTTTCACTTAGTGAGATATACACAAACACACACACACACACAGTAAATGGTTTTCTGTTCTTGTTCATTGTTCTTGTTGATTTTTAGCAGATTGTTGTGTGTTAATAAAGGAAAAAAGACATGCTTGTTGGGAAGTGTGACATTGCTGGTTGGAAAGTGCAGGATTGCCAGTCGTACAACATTCTCAGAAGGTCCTTATTAAAAGAGACTTAATCTTCTCTAAGTGCCTTGGTAGATTCTCTTCTGAGGTGCAAAGCACATAACAAAGACCATTGCTGGAAACAGAAAACACAAATAGCTACCCAGGACATTTATTACTACTTGTTATATGTAATTAATATGTGCAAACCTTTTCTAAAAGCCATAACGTCTGTCAGTGATCTCCAACCTTTTAAGACAAAGCAATGACTTTAGAAGTGAACATAAGTTAGGAAAGAGAACTCAGCGAGTGGCTCACTTCATTTTTATTTTTATTTTCAATTAGCCTACCCATCTGATACATCTTCGATATCGTAGGGGCCAAGAATAATTCTGGGCACACCACTTTTCACAATTTACATTCTGCCAAGATTTTAACTCATTTTGTTCTGAAAGTAGGATTATTATTTTTTTCTCAATCTGTGCTTTATCAAACTGAACCCTAAACTTTCCTGCCCTTTAAATCAAGAGTCCTGCAGTGACTTCGCAACAAAATAAAAGGGAAGTAGTTTCCAAGGAACAATAATATTAATGAGGAAATATTTATTAATCCACCGTAGTTGTTTTTAAAATGGGGATAAAACAACCCTGATCTTTCAACAAGAGAAATTGTCTCAATTTCTCATGGAGTATACTTATCATTTCATGCCTTCTAAATCCGTAGCTCCTTTATGATCTCAGTTGTACAAGAATGCTATAAAGGAAAGCATTTATCTCTTGTAACATGATACAAAGTACAGTTATATTTTGGGATTTTTAGTGGGTGGGCATTTAAGATAACTTAATTGGAGGCACACTAATTTTGATAAAAATTTGCAAAGTTTTGCTTATTTTCCTCTCACTTCCTATCCTTTATCATAGAATATTTAGAATTTGGGATAATTCCTACTGAGGAATTCAAAAACGAGAGGCCTATTTCTGATTTTGTGACTTAGGATCTTCAGCTATTGTTCTAAATGCCAGGGCAGCTGAAACTCACCAATAGTTTGAGCATTAAATCCAAAATCTCCCTTTTTTTTAAATTTTCTGGAATGACATACATTTTTCCGGTTTGCCACCGTTTCCATGGATTGACTGACACACAATTACTCCATATATCCTTAAATCCTAATCTTGAAGCTCACTTCTCAGAGTATCATTGGGATTAGCTACAAATCACATGAATGTGCTATGTGACAATATAATAATATTTAAAGCCCATTAATGATATCTTAAAGTCTAATATACACAACAGTTTCTCATAGTCTGTTTTTATTATATCTTTGAGATTATATATACCTTTTAAGAACTGAAGTGATAACAGGCATACAGGATATTCTTTACGTGAGAAGTAGACAATTAAAATTATGAGGAAAAACAAAACAAATTACTATTACATCATCTAGCTATACTCTTGACCCTTATAACCTGGTAGCCAATAATAACAATAGTTCTTCCTATGGATCTACTAAAAAAAGTGAGTACAGTAATCAAAATCTTGCCAATGTTTCATAACCAGATTTGATCTTGGTGTCAATATTTGATTTTAGATTCCCAGTCCCGATTTCTGAATCTCAAATTTGAAAGTTTAAATTGCTAATCGAAAAGATTTTTGTTCACAGTTGTGATGTTGAAAACAGTTTAGAGGTTGGGACTGTTATGAGCCATGTTAAATATCGCCAATCTCCATCTGGCAATCTTAACCACTCCTAAAAGATATCTGTTAAAAATAAGAGGGGGCAAAATGCTAGGCATCCTCTCAAGATCTTTGGATCTTGAAATGAATAAGACTTCAGAATAATGTTTAATTGGAATCAATATAGCTTGGCCATAATAATTATCTCCCCATCATTTTAGTCTTAAAATTTAAGGGACTTACTGGAAACAAAGATGACAAATGTGGGCTCCATTCATTGCTAATTTACTTCTTGGATGATAAACACTTGGAGATCATTAAGTGCTGTTGGTTCAACTCTTTTTATTGCATTGAATATTAAAGCATTGACAGTATCAAGACCGTGATTATTCTGAATTTGATCAGCACTATAGAAGCTTTTAGTGGGATTGCTCGGGCGGTCTTGAAAATTCTTTATTGTTTAAAAGTATTTTACCATACAAACAGAAAAAGCTTCCTTGATTTTTCAGTTGAATACAGGTATTGAAAATTGAACACTGTAGTTATTATTTAAAAAAAAAAGTCACAGCCTGGAATCTAGCCTTTTCATTTAAAAGGACACCACGGTAGAAACCATATATATACCTTTTTGATATCAAACATGAGGCAGATAGTTGGTGTTGGTTTTTTTCTCCTTATGACCAGCCGTTAACAAACACTGTGTTCCTTCCATGAAGAAGGAATAGCCTTAAAATGTCAGAACTGGCTTCATTCTCTGTATCACCTGTCAGTGTTCTCTCTTGTCTTGGTTACCCACCTGCACAGGTAACCTACCTTAATTAGATGAGGCTGACCAAGACGGATGGTCATAAAGCATAGATCCAAGTTCCTTAAAACCAGCTGTGTTGTGTTTTCTTGAGCCAGTGGATTGATTTAATCCAGAGAATTGACATTGGTGGGAGAAAGGTTTTATCATACTGGCCCTAGAAATTACAAGCCTATTTCACACATTGGTGTCAGGGATTCGTGCTAATTGTGCAAGGATAAAACTATTAGTAAGTAGTAGTAAGGTGGGCTTTAAAGAGATAACCTTCAAAAGGAAAATTCCCCCTTTTCAACCGCTTGCCAACAGTTCTTTAACAGCTTACTATGCAAGAGAGAATTCTGAATATTCACTGGTAATCTTACAGAACCAGAAGCTCCATTAAGAATTTAGAATTGACACCACTCTCTCAAACTTATCCCATAGGCAAAAAGCCAATGCTGCTATAGACTGGTCTTACTTTTTTTTTTAAATTCCCATGACTGAAAACCTTTTCTTAGATTTCCATATAAAGATTATTTTTCTGAGGGGGGCGGGGAAAAGTGTGTGTGTTGGTTTATTTGGGAAAATATTTTAAGACATGTATTCTTTTCCCCAAATATTAAAGTGTAAGTGAAATGCCAGAATTCCTATTTTAAAATTGTAACATGAAGTTGGGCCTGTCAGTTTTTCAACCGCAATGCTCTCATATTACTTGATGCATTTTATGCAGGGAAGCGGGATCAATTTCATATCTTAATAGGCAAAAAACTATTTGGGTTTTCCTAAAACTGCATTTCTAGAACCACTAGCCACGTTAGAGGTCTATTTCCATTTATGTGTATTGCACATGTGTGTTTCCTTTTTAAAACATAATTCTCTCCTGCGGTAGCAGAATAACTCCCAATTTCAAGATGCTTTATTTGCTTATTTTCTTTCCCAAGAGCACTGTCTTTACAATAGTTTTTTCATAGATTAATGTATTTTTAGGGAAAATTAATTTTTTATAGCCACTAAACTGTACTCATTATTTTTGTACACTTATTGCTAGGTTATTTGGACACAAATCTTTTGAAATGTCATTTGGTTCCATTTTTGAATTTACTCACTGATGTCGTGTTGCTAAATATTGTCACGAGAATCAATGCTTTTGAATATGTAGTGAGGGGGAAAACAGATTTGAGAAGAAACTACTTGCTGGTCCCTTCCGGTACCTAGATAGATCTACCCAGGTCCTTCTTCATGCAGCATATTAGAAAAAATACAGGAGCATTTTTTTTCCTGTGCTCTCTTGGTGACGAGTAGAGAAAGATCCCAGGGAAACTGGCCATTCCTTTACTATAGCCTTCGAAAAGGATCTATTGTGGCAATTGCTTCTTGTCCGATCGAGCGAATCTACAACCAGCAGAATCAACCCAAAGCTTTTCTGAACTTGCACCTCTCTGGGCAACTCAAAATTTGAACAGATTTGTGGAGACACGGAAAGTTTTTGGTTAACATTCCAAGTTTCCACCGAGGAAACGTAATTACGTGGGCAAAATCCTGCAGCTTTGGAAAAGCCATTTGAGTCTGCTGATGAAATTAAGGGAGATTCCTGTGTGCTAGAATTTATGCTGCATTAGGGCTAGAAATTTGACCTCCCTCAGTGACACCCTCTCTATTAAAAGAAAAAAAAAATCGGTAGCTACTTATCAGAGAGGAAAAGGTAATAGCAGATGCTGGACACACACACACACACACACACAAATCATTTAAAAATTAAAAAAATGCAACGTGATCTGTACTGTAAGCAAACTGTGCCAATATATTATTTCAGTTTGTAGTCATTTAAATCAGTACTTGTTCTACCTGAAAAATGGCTTTTTAATGAAAAAATGATTTTAAAAAAAAGTTGGATGTCTGAAATTCTGCAACACATATATTGGAAAAGATGTAAATAATGTATACATATTGTTGTAAGTGATGGGATGAAAAAAAAACTATATGAATTCTAGGCTTTTTTCAGTAAGGAAAATGGATGCTGTTTATAAGAAGAAAAATAAATAGCTATGTTTGACACGACTGCTTTTTTTTCCTCCCCTTCTCATATTTATAGTTTTTAATAGATGAGATTCATATGTCTCTGTGCACGTCTGATCATTCCTCCACAGACACCTCACATGGATTTGTTAACTGTTTGTACTGCAAGCAAGACAAATGGCAATAAAATGAACCCATATCTATCCAGTTCCTTCCCTCAGGTTACCAAAAGATTGATGAAGTTGTTGTATAAGGGGTAGAGCAACACGAAAGGAGGTTGTGTGGTTGTTTTTGGCTAGACATAACAGACCCATACTAGAGTAGTGCGGTGGCCTAGAGGTGGAGCTCTCACCTCACCATCAGGAGGCTGTGAGTTCGATCCTAGGTAGAGGCAGATATTTCTCTCTCCGGGCACAATGAGAATATATCAGCTGAACAAAACTCCGCATTGGCGACAGGAAGGGCGCCCGGCCAGTAAACACTCAGCTCCATTCAGTTGCCTAGACTCCACCACGCAAGGGATTATGGTGTCGTTAAAATATGATGATAACAGGCCCGTACTTGAACCTCATTCATTTTGGATAATGATTGGATTCTTTTTATCCCGTATACATGGAATACTTTCGCTTTTGATTTGGAACCAGATTTCAATAACATTTAGAATGAAAGTTTTGGTAGAATTCCTCCTCATCCTTCCATGATGATGATGATGATGATGATGATTCTTGCCCCAGCAAGTTCTACCTGGATAAACAGCCCCATTTAGTTCAATACAGGAATCAACACTTTTTTGGGTTGAATCTGGACCACTCCAAATTCAAGACATTTTACATATTTCTAGTGTTTATGGGTGTGTCCTCAGGCCTGGGAAGATTGATGATAGAGTTGAATGCATGACTACATTAAAGAACCCTAAACCTTCCCCTAATCATTTGCTAAGGGAGGGACACACACACACACACACACACACACACACACACACACACACACACACCCCTCTTAATTACAGGAACTCCTTAACAATAATTCATTTAGTGATTGTTCGAATTAGAATTGCACTGAAATAAACTATTTGTGACCATGTTTCACATTTATGACTATTGCAGCATCCCCATGAACACATAATCAAAATTTGGGCATATGGCAACTGGTTCATATTTATGGCAGTTGCAGTTCTCAGGGTCATATGATACCACCTTTGCGACCATCTGTCAACGGGGAAGCCAGATTCACTTAACTGATTTACTAACTTAACAACTGTAGTGACTCACTTAACAATTGCGGCAAGAAAAGTCATAACATGGAGCAAATCTCACTTAACAACTGTCTTGCTTAGCAATGGAAATTTTGGGCTCAATTGTGGTTGTAAGTCGAGAACCACTTCTATGTGCCATCATCTTGGCAAATTTCAGAGAGGGAAGCCCACCTACATAATCGTTCAGGTAAAAGTATTTATTTATTTATTTATTTTGTTGGATTTCTATGCCGCCCAATCCCTAGGGACTCAGGGCGGCTCACAGCATGTAGATCCAATACAAAATAAAAAGTTCATTAAATATATATATATATATATATATATATATATATATATATATATATATATATATATATATATATATATATATATATATATATATATATATATATATATAACAATACACAATGTAATAATTAAATACAGAAAATACAAAAGTTAAAAAGTTAAAAAGAGTATCTCATTCACCCCGCCTGCCGGAAGAGCCAGGTCTTTATTGCTTTCCGGAAGGCCAGTAGGGTGGGGATGGTCCTGATCTCTGGAGGAAGTTGGTTCCACAGGGAGGGAGCTCCCACAGAGAAGGCCCTCCCCCTAGGTCCCGCCAGCCGACATTGTTTGGTCGACGGGACCTGGAGGAGGCCGACTCTGTGGGCCCTAACCGGTCGTAGGGAGGTATGCGGCAGGATGCGGTCCCGAAGATAACCTGGCCCTGAGCCATGTAGGGCTTTAAAGGTAACGACCAACACCTTAAATTGGATCCGGAGACTAATGGGCAGCCAATGCAGCTGGCGGAGAATAGGTGTTACGTGGGTCTATCTCGGCACACCCACCACAGCTCGCGCAGCTGCATTTTGCACCAATTGCAGTCTCCGGATACTCTTTAAGGGTAGCCCCATGTAGAGCGCATTGCAGTAATCCAGCCGTGAGGTGATAAGGGCGTGAGTGACTGTGAGAAGTGCCTCCTTCTCCAAGTAGGGTCGCAATTGGTGCACAAGACGTACCTGTGCAAAGGTCCCCCTAGCCACAGCTGAAAGATGTTGCTCCAATTTTAGCTGTGGGTCTAGGACACCCAAATTGCGAACCCGTTCTGAGGGAGCTAATTTTTCTCCCCCAAGAACCAAGGAGGGACAATTGGTCAAGTCCTTAGGGGGCAATATCCACAGCCACTCAGTCTTGTCAGGGTTAAGCTTTAGCCGGTTCTTCCCCATCCAGACCCTAACATCGGCCAGGCAGCGGTCCATTACGTCTACGGCTTCCCCAAATTGAGACGGGGTGGAGATGTACAACTGGGTATCATCAGCATATTGCTGATACCTCACCCCGTGTCGTCGGATGATCTCACCCAGCGGCTTCATGTAGATATTGAACAGGATGGGCGAGAGGACCGAGCCCTGCGGCACCCCACATAGTAGGGGCCTAGGGCTCGACCTCTGCCCCCCTGTCAACACCGACTGCGTCCTGTCAGAGAGGAAGGAGGAGAACCACTGCAAAACAGTGCCGCCCACCCCCACCTCTCCGAGACGACGCAGAAGGATACCATGGTCAATGGTATCGAAGGCCGCTGAGAGGTCAAGTAGCACCAAGATAGAGGAATGACCCCCATCCCGGACTCGCCAGAGATCATCCATCAGGGTGACCAAAGCCGTTTCCGTACTGTAACCGCGCCTGAAGCCAGATTGAAAGGGATCCAGAAAATCAGTGTCATCCAACAGTCGTAGGAGCTGGAGTGCCACCACTTTCTCAACAACCTTCCCCGCGAAGGGAAGGTTGGAGACTGGACGGAAGTTCTTTAAATCCGCCGGGTCCAGGGAAGGCTTCTTGAGGAGGGGCCTCACCACCGCAGCTTTTAAGGGCTGCGGGACGGACCCCTCTCTCAAAGAAGTGTTGACCAACGCCTGGAGCCAGCCGCGTGAAATCTCCCTGGTGGCCGAAACCAGCCAGGAAGGACACGGGTCCAATAAACAAGTGGCGGAGCTCATAGCTCCTATGGCCTTGTCCACATCCTCAGGAGTCACCGGTTCAAACCTTTCCCATATAACCGGACTAAGACCTGCCCCAATCGTCTCGGCCTGTACAGTTCATCTCATATTCTAGAGAAAAATAAATTGGATCCTCCTACTTACCACCCCTTTCCACTAACTCCTCCCTTCATTCAAATTGCAGTTTTCCTTATTTGATTTTTATCCTGCCTTTATTACTTTATAAATGCCTTGGTCAGGACAAGATGGACTCCTAAATTATGATGATGATTGGTTGCGCATTCAGCCAGATTAGATCTGGCATTTTTGTCCCTCTCTTTGAGTTTGAGAAGGATCTGGGATAGGTAGATATCAATATTTCTCAATACATGCTGGCTGGGGAATTCTGGGAGTTGAGGTCCACCCATCTTAAAGTTGCCACCCTTGAGGAACACTGAAGATATTATTGTTTGATAAAATCAAAGGTGGTATTACAGGATGTTATTTCCTCCACTATCCCAGTCTGAGGCTTTAAGATAATAACAACAGAGTTGGAAGGGACCTTGGAGGTCTTCTAGTCCAACCCCCTGCCTAGGCAGGAAACCCTACACTACTTCAGACAAATGGTTATCCAACATCTTCTTAAAAACTTCCAGTGTTGGAGCATTCACAAAGATAACACTGCTTAGCAAGATAGAGGAGGTATCTGCCACATACTACATTCCTCACCAGTGATATCACCAATAATGACCAGTTTGGAACCATGATGATGTTGGCTAGGAGACAAACTCGACTCAAACCCAGTTTCTCTGCAACATTCTCATGCTGAAGGAAGCCAGCATCACATTCCCCGCGACAGAATTTTTCAACCTTGGCACCTTTTGGGAATTTTGAAGTCTATATATCTTAAAATTGCCCTGGGAAGTCTATGAAGTGCATTGACATGAGTTGGTCCATGGACGTGATGGAAAAAAAACCACACACTATATATGCAGTTTCTCTGCAGTGGACGCTAAGTTTTTTAAAAAATAAATTTTATTAATTTTCTATTAATTACATTTCTTATTGCTTAATAAACATCGTGTTGTCTGGGTATTTAATTTGCTTCATAATAAAAATCCCATTCTTACTCTCCATCCCTTTTTTCCAACCACTGGTAAAATAAATTCCAAGTTTGGTAATATTCTGTGTCTTCTTTCTGTTTGGTTTTCAATGTAAGTCTCTCCATTTCTGCACAGTCTAATATCTTCTTAATTATCTCTTCATTTTGAGGTATTTCTTCATCTTTCCAATATAATCCTCGCTGCTGTTAAAACATGTAATACTAAATACAGACTTCTCTTATCAAATTTTTCTGATATCATCCCTAATAAAAACAGTTCAGGTTTAAAATCTACAGGTTTCCCTATTATCTTTTCTAGCCATCTGTGTGTTTTTGCCCCCAATTTTTTTAGTTTTAGCACAAGCCCAATTTTTTTAGTTTAGCACATATGATAAAATGTGCCCGTCTTTTGATTCCATAGACGCAACTTTGCGTCTAGTTAACTTTAACTAGACAGAATAATGATTTTAAAAAGAAAAACATCTTGTATTGCAAGGAATTAATTTTGTCCGGGATGGAAAGGGTGTCTGCTACCAAGCAACCGCATCACAACTGATCGATCGATGCGCTCGGAGCTCCCACTGCCTCCCTTTCCGGCCGAATCCGTTTTTCGGCGTGCGATTAAACTTCCCCTTTTTTGCTCTCAAAGCCGGGATCGGCGCCTGGCTGGCCAGTCCCCAATTGGCAACGGTGGGCTCTTTACTGCTAAGCCGCTCTCTAAGCTAGTTGGGGCGTTCGCGTTTTCACCTCACCTTTTCTGTCCCTCTCGGGCCCCTGTACCGGAGCCACACAGAAGCGATAGAGAAGAGGCTTGACAGGCAAGCCTCAAGCCGGGAGGGAAGAGGGGACGCGCTGAAACTGGGCCACTTGGGTGGAGCTTTCGCGTGACGTCACTGGGCGGCGCAGCCAACCTCGATCGATTCGGCGCCAGATTCGAACGTCGGCTGGGAGGATAAAGCGGCATTTGGCGTAGCCGGCGAAGTGCGTTCCCGCGCTTTTTTGTCCTCCTTGCGCTGCCGTTTCTTTCTGAGGCGGGTGAGAGCTCCGTTTAGTTACCGGCGGGCTGTTTCCATGGCAACCCCACCCAAGCGAAGCCGGAGCGGCGTGAAGAAGATCGCCATCGAGGGCAATATAGGTAAGCCCTGATGAGGTGGGAGAGGGTCGCTCGCTCTGCAGTGAAGCCGCTTCTTTAGTAGATAGAGCAGTGTTTCCCAACCTTGGCAACTTGAAGATGTCTGGACTTCAACTCCCAGAATTCCCCAGCCAGCATTCGCTGGCTGGGGAATTCTGGGAGTTGAAGTCCAGACATCTTCAAGTTGCCAAGGTTGGGAAACACTGAGATAGAGGAACGCTTGTAAACGTAATATATCTTGATTTCAGTCAGTCCTAGGTCTGCCTAACATTTGCTATTTAAATTTGCGGTGGTTCCTCAACTACTACTACTAATACTACTACTACTACTACTACTACTACTAATAATAATAATAATAATAATAATAATAATAATAATAATAATAATAATAATAATAATAATAATAATAATAATAATAATACTGCGGCTACTATTTATTATTATTATTATTTTATTTATTTATTTATTTATTTATTATTTAGTTAGTTAGTTAGTTAGTTAGTTAGTTAGTTAGTTAGTTAGTTAGTTAGTTCTTCTATGCCGCCCTACTCCCTCAGGACTCAGGGCAGTGTACAACATCTTAGGGAACATCAAATAAGTCGTTAAAAACAATTTAAAATAATTCAAAAATATATAACATCATACATACATGGGGGAGACGTCAGATGGAAGGTCGTCTCAAATAATAATAATTTTTACCTCAGATAGGAGAACTTTTAGATATCAGTCATAGGAAAATTTGAATGGGAGAATAATATTGCCCTTATCTTTTTGTGAACTTCCCATACACATATACTTAGCCATAATGGGAACAAAAGTAAAGGTGTTACATTTCATACACCAGAGCTTTCTTTTTCATATGTTGTATGCAAACCTGAATGAAAGGTAGTGGGAGGGAGGAAGAAATTCACTAAATGATTTTAAAGACAAGTTATTTTTTAAAAAACATCTCTGCTTCTAATGCATGGTAGAAGAAGAGAATCCTGTTCTTGGAGCCCTTGGGTAAATAATTATTTGCATAATTACAATTGGTAATTTTATCAGGTAATGCCTTTCCCCCCTTTTTTTCTGCAGTAAAATGGTAATAATAATAATAATAATAATAATAATAATAATAATAATAATAATAATAATAATAATAATAATAATAATAATAATAATAATAATAGCCTTTATTGGCATTGTACATCATGTATACAACGAAATCGGTTTAGCCTCTACTCATGTAATTCATAACAGAAAATACAAGACAACATGAATAGTATAGAGCAGGATTCTCCAACCTTGGCAACTTTAAGCCTGGCAAACTTCAACTCCCAGAATTCTGAAAAACGGTCATAAGTCACATTTTTCAGCGCTGTTGTGACTTTGAATGGTCACTAAACGAGCCGTTGTAAGACGAGGACTAACTGTGTAAATTAAAGTAGCTAATTCGGTTGATGGGCATGTTTAATCGTGCAGTGGTGTATTTTATTGTTAATTTTTATTTATTAAACAAAGTTATACAGCCACCCAACTCATATATAGGTGACTCCAGGTGGCTTACAACATTAAAAAATCCGCCATATAATAAACACCCGTAAGAACTTCACACACACACACACACACACACACACACACACACACACACACACACACACAATTTAAAGATTGGCGCTGAAAATGAGAAGTAGTCATGGTGACCACAGAAATATTCTAGATCAGAATAATAGAATAACATTCTATAATATCCTTTATTCTAGCTCAGTTTTGCTCTCTGTGAAGTGATACACCTTCCTAAAACCTACATCATTGTTTGTTTATTAAATTTATATATTTGCCAACCTCACTGCTGTGCCTTTGGGTGGCTTACAAAGTTAGAAGTCCAGAAAACAATATAAGATCAGCTAAAGAATAATGGCAAAAATTGTTCAAAACAAAGTATTAAAGCCTAATCAGCTGGATAGCATTCATTCATTTTCCCAAGGATATCAGTACAAGCTTGATTATGAATGTCAAGGGTTGGGAAATGTTAAAAGGGACTGTTTTGTATTCAGGTAGTCCTCAACTTATGACCACAGTTGAGCCTAACATGTTGTTAAGTGAGACAAGTGAATTTTGCCCCATTTTACAACCTTTCTGGTCACAGTTGTTAAGTGAATCCCTGCAGTGGTTAAGTTAGAGACACGGTTGTTAAGTGAACCTGGCTTCCCCATTGACTTTGCTTGTTAGAAGGCTGCAAAAGAGGATCACGTGACTTTGGGACACAACAACCGTCATAACTATGAATCAGTTGCCAAGCATGTGAATTTTGATCATGTGACCATAAGGATGCTGTAATGATCATAAGTGTGAAAAACAATCGTAAATCGCTTTTTTTCCCCCAGTGCCATTGTAACTGAACGGTACCTAAACAAACTGTTGTTAAGTCAAGGACTACTAAACAAAGGCTTAATTTCTGATGCTGTCCTCTGCTGCAGCACCTGCCCTTTTGAATAGCTTTTCTTTAAAGTTTATCACATTTTTAATCCCATTATAGAGTGGGTTCAAATCCATTTTAGAATGGCCTTGAACCAGTTAGCCTTTGGTAGGGCTTTAAAAACCTAGTTAGGTGCTCAGGCATAGGGCTCCAAATGTGTTAAGGGTCCCATTTCTTGGTTTTACAGACAATTATAACAACTTTCTTGGCTGCTGTATATATTTATTTTGTAAGGTTTTTAACTCTTTTAGAATTCTTCGCCACCCAGAGCCACTTGGTGCGAGGTGACTGCCTATAGAAATTAAATCAATTAAACAATTCCTTTTTCAAACTGGTAGCGATTTCTAAAGACAACCCCAGAATCTTACTGGTTTGATGAGTAGTTTTCTCTTCCTTAGCCGCAGGCAAATCTACCTTTGTGAATATTCTCAAAAAAGCCCGCGAGGAATGGGAAATTGTTCCAGAGCCGGTGGGAAAATGGTGCAATGTTCAAGGCCGCCACGATGACTGTGAGGTATGATAGCGATTATATGGAATTAGCCATCATAAGAAATAGATTTTTGAGAAAAAAACCAAGGAGGAACAAGATACTGCATGCTGCTACATTCCATGTTAGAGAAGTTTTATGACACGGATAGGCAACTCTCAAATTGAAGGGTGTGTCCAGAATTTGAGAACATGTAAATCTATCATGAAAGCAAAGCCCATTTTTAATTCTTACGTGATTTTTATGAATGTTGAAACAGGAGCTGACAGCCTCACAAAAGAGTGGTGGAAACCTCCTTCAGATGATGTATGAGAAGCCGGAGAGATGGTCCTTCACTTTTCAAGCCTACGCCTGTCTGAGCAGAATCAGGGCTCAGCTCAAATCCCTTGAAGGGAAATTAAAAGAAGCTGAGAACGCTGTGGTTTTCTTTGAACGATCAGTTTATAGTGACAGGTACCCATCTGATTCTTGATAACTGTCGTCTTATGTCACCTCCCCTCAGTTTTGCATCTCATCCATCCTTTCAATTTTTGGAAAAATTGAAAAGCTTTCCTCTTTCCAATCATGGAATTGTTTTCTTGATACTAGATTGGGTTAAAACAATTCAGATACGTGAAGTTCAACTTCCAGCATTCTTACAATAGCCATTTTAACTGGGGAATTCTGGGAGATGTATTCTAAAGTGTACATGCATACTTTGGAGGAGGCTGGACTGTACCTAGATCAGTGGTTCCCAATGTGGGGCCCATGCCCCACAGGGGGGCAATTTGAAAACCAGCTATTAACTGAATTTTTGAAAGCCCACTAATTGTTCTTATATATTTGTGATGAAACAGCTGTGTTTCATTTACCTATTGTTGTCTTTGTTAAAGTGCATTTCCTAGGGCCCGGTCTAAAAAGGATATCCCAGCTGGGGGGGAGGAGGGAGCAACTGCCAGCCAATCTGATGTGTTCTCACTAAGGATCGTGGGACTGGCAGAGTCTCTCTCTCTCTCTCTTTTCTATGGGCTTTGCTGCTGGGTGGTTGCAGGGAGAGCTGCTCTTTTTTTTTGTATTTGTTTATTTGTCAAGCATATATGATTATAAACAAAGTATAAACAGTAAAAACATGATTGAATATATATGTAATAGTACAAGTATGAATAAGAGTAAAAGAGGTAAGAATATATGTGAACATTAGGACAGGAACGGTAGGCACGATTGTGCGCTTATGCACGCCCCTTACCGACCTCTTAGGAATGGGGTGAGGTCAATGGTAGATAATCTGAGGTTGAAGTTTTGGGGGTTTGGGGAAGAAACTACTGAGTCAGGTAAAGTGTTCCAGGCATTAACAACTCTGTTGTTGAAGTCGAATTTTTTGCAATCAAGTCTGGAGCGGTTTACATTAAGTTTGTATCTATTGCGAGCTCTTGTATTATTGCGGTTGAAGCTGAAGTCATTAACAGGTAGGACATTGAGGCAGATAATTTTGTGAGCTACACTTAGATCAGATCGAAGGCAGCGGAGTTCTAAATTTTGAAGTCCCAAAATTTCAAGTCTGGTTTCATAAGGAATTCTGTTGTGAACAGAGGAATGCAATACTCTTCTTGTGAAGTATCGCTGGACATTCTCAATTGTGTTAATGTCTGGTATGTAGTGTGGGTTCCAGACTGATGAGCTGTATTCAAGAATAGGTCTAGCAAATGTTTTGTATGCTCTGGTTAAGAGTACAATGTTACCAGCGAAGAAGCTGCGCAAGATTAGGTTAATCACTCTTAAGCTGCTCTGTGGGGAGACAGAGTGGATGGCTGCTGGGGGAAGCCCAGCAGTGAGGATACAGAACCAGGACCCAAGTTTAAGTAAGAAATTGTTAGATTTACAGTTATTTTTAGTCTGTGTTTTCCCAAGCCGTGTTTTACAAGACTTTTCCTCTCAGAGCAATCTGGGACTGGGCCACGCATGCGTAGGCCTTGCCAGGCCTGTGTGATTCACCTCCACCTACTGAACTGCCAAAGCATTTCCCCACTAAGCTGCAGGTTCAAAACTGAGATTTTCTGATTTCAAACAAATGTTTTTCCAACATGGGTAGTGCAGCCAGTGCTGGTGGATCTATCTGATGTTTCAATGCAGTACCAAGAAGAACTCTCGGAAATGCAAAAAGATGAGTCACTTAAAACTTTATTCAATATGAAAGAAGCGATGGCATGGCTTTGTGATGAGACAGAAACTAAATACCCAAATTCAACCTACTTTGCAAGAAAACTGCTGTTACTGTTCCCATCTTCATATTTAGCTGAATGTAGCTTTAGTGCTGTAAATGATTTGCTACTGAAGAAAATAAATCGACTGGATATCACTGAACCAGGAGACTTGAGAATAAAGCTGACTAAATTGGAGCCTAATATAAAATCTCTCTGCAGCAGGCATCAAGCACAAGGATCTCACTAACTTAAGTAGACCAAAGCTGCAATCCTACAACATTTTCCCGGGAGTAAGCCCCATTGAAGACAATGGTACTTACTTCTGAGTAGACATGCATAGGATTGCGTTGTAAATATGATCTTGAGGTGAGCTCAAATTGTATTTTGAATTTGTTAGGTACGTTTACTTCAATATGTATAGTAATTAATATGATCGAAGTATTACAGAAAAAGCTTTCATTAAAATTATTTTCTATTTATGCATTTCAGTTCTCTATTATATGTTTTGAAACTTTATTTGCTGTTTTTTTTTCATATCCCTTCACATTATTATTTTTAAAGTTCCTTAGTACTTCTACTGTCTTTCGTTCTTTTATGTATCTCTTTCATGGATGCCATGTTCTTTGGAACCTTGTTTAAACCAAGTTAATAGCCTTTTAAGCTTCCTCCGCGTGAGTAGGAGTTCACTTTTTGAATAGTAAGAATTATAGGTCACGGGGGGGGGGGACATCAGGATTTTAGAGATGCTTAGGTGGGGCATGGCCCAAAAAAGGTTGGGAACCACTGACCTAGACTATAGGAGAGAGGCAATATTGAGGGTACAGTCTAGGTTGGACTTCTGTCTTATTTCTTTTTCTTCAGAGAAGGCAGTATGCACAAAATATATATTTAGCCTGTATGCATATACAGGTAGTCCTCAGCTTACAATCACAATTGAGCCCAAAATTTCTGTTGCTAAGTGAGACATTTAAGTGAGTTTTGCCCCATTTTACGACCTTTCTTGCCACCGTTGTTAAATGCAGTTGTTAAGTTAGTCACACGGGTTGTTGAATGAATCTGGATTTTCCTCCTTGACTTTGCCTGTCAGAAGGTCACAAAAGATGATCACATGACCCCGAGACACTGCAACCGTCATAAATATGAACCAGTTGGCAAGCGACTGAATTTTGATCATCTGACAGGGGTGCTGCAACAGTCGTAAGTGTGAAAAACAGTCAAGTCACCTTTTTCAGTGTCGCTGTAACTTTGGGAGTGATCACTAAATGAACTGTTGTCAGTTGTCGAGGACTACCTGTAAAAAGTACTTTTAAATAGCTACCCTTGAATGTTCATGTACTTCCAGTTCTTTATTTATTCTATCAATTTATATAGCCACCCATCTCACAATTGAAGAACTGGCAACAGTTAAACTGGCTGTGAGAATGATTTTGTTTTTAGGAACTATGTTTTGTTCCAGGTCCAAAATGAAATGTTTTCCCATTTTCCCATTTTAGGATAATTGAAGCTAAATTGAATTCTTTATTTTTTTTGGAAAGGTACATCTTTGCATCCAATTTATATGAATCTGATTGCATGAACGAAACAGAGTGGACTATTTATCAAGACTGGCACAGTTGGATGAATCAGCAGTTTGGATCAAGCCTTGAACTGGATGGGATTATTTATCTCCGAGCTACTCCTGAAGTAAGAAATACAGCTTTATGGATACACTGGACATTAGAGCAGGGCTTCCTAACCCCCCCCCCAGTCCGTGGACCAGCACCGGTCCGCGGCATGCCAGCAATCAGTCCACGCAAGCAAGCGGAGCCCCATCTATGGGATGCAGGCAGCACGTGGAACAACGGCCCCCACCGATCTGCAGAAAAATCTCTCCATGGAACCGGTCTCTGGTGCCCAAAAAGTTGAGGGACGCTGCCTTAGAGTACAATCCTTTGCAGAGTTTTGGTTTTCACCTCATTAATTTTAAAAATATTAAAAATCTGATCTTTTAAGTTGTTGCTCCTTTCCTGTCAGAAAGTGACATTTTGCTTTCTTTCAGTTTTGCCTGAAAATCCTACTCCATTCTTACCTACTTTTTTTTTTTTTAAAGAAATGCTTGGATAGGATTTACATCCGTGGAAGGGATGAAGAGCAAGGCATTCCCATGGAATATCTGGAGAAACTCCATTTCAAACATGAAAACTGGCTCCAGCATAGGACATTACGGTATTTTATTTCCCTGATTGTTTACTGAGATTCTCAGTCATCCAGGTCATGGTCGCTCCAAAGGTGCTTTTTTTTCAAAAAAGCAACTGGGTTTTCTTTGTTTTTTCTTGAAGACATTTCACTGGACGTAATGTCCAGAACTGAAGAAGCTTCTTGGATGAAAAGCAAAATGTCTTCAAGGAAAAACCAAGAAAGTCCAGATGCCTTTTGAAAAAGTACCTTTGGGACGATTTCCCCAATTGTTCCTGCTATATCTATCCGGTGACGTTCTCCCAAAAATGTTTTGCTTTGAGAGAGCAAAGAGTTTCTCTTTTGAACAGAGATGACATTGGACCCTAAGCAAATATGGAGGCTATTGCTGGAAATTGTGTCTTCCCTGGTGAACTAGGGAATTGGGTGGTCCAATCTCAGAATAACAGGGTTGGAAGGGACCTTGGAGGTCTTCTAGTCCAACCCCCTTCTCAGGCAGAAAAACTTACACCAGGCCTGTCAAACTGGCGGCCCATGGGCCGGATGCATCATGCGCAAGCCACGCCCACCCCAGCTCTGCAAAAGCGAAAACCATCGCGGTATGTCGTGATGCGTCACGTGATGCGATCGAGTTTGACACCCCATGCCCTACACCAGTGATGTATGGTACGCGTGCCACAGCTACCATACATGTGGCACGCGGAGCCATATCTGCCGGCACGCGAGCTGTTGCCCTAGCTTAGTTCCAAGGCGCATGTGTCACCGGCCAGCTGATTTTCGGCTCACGGGGAGGCTCTGGGTGGGTGTTTTTGGCTTCTGGAGGGCCTCTGGGGGGCGGGGGCTCTCCTCAGGCTCTAGGGAAGCCTCTGGAGCCTGGGGAGGGCGAAAAACGGGCCTATTGGGCCCACCGGAAGTCAGGAAACGGGCCATTTCCAGCCTCCAGAGGGCCTCCGGGGGGGGGGGAAGCTGTTTTCGCCCTCCCCAGACATTGAATTATGGGTGTGGGCACTCACGCATGTGCAATAGCAGTCGCGCACGCGCTTTCGGCACCTGAGGAAAAAAAGGTTCGCCATCACTGCCCTACACCATTTCAGACAAGGTTGTCCAATTTATAGTCACATGAATTTGTTAGATAAAAAACTGTTAGTTGAAATATTTGAGCCAGTGGAAATTGTTTAAGAGACTTTCCATCTCTAAAAATATATCTATTTTCATTACTGACTAAATTTAAAAGCTCTTTTAACGCTCTTTAATACCGTAATTGGTCTGGCTATTAGGAATTATAGGCCTGGACAATTCTGGCTTTTAAAGACATATTAGCAAAGAGGTGTATGATTCAAGGTATAATGGGGCTTGCTTCAGAACAGGTGTTATAGGGTTTCTGCATACTTCTGAATGAAATTATCTACCTTTCTTAGGTTTCCAATTCAAATTGCAGTTTTTGTTGTTTACAGAACAGAGTTTGAATACTTGCAAAAGGTACCCGTTCTAACCCTGGATGTAAATGAAGATTTCAAAGGCAACAGAGACAAACATGAAAATATGATTGAGAAGGTAATAAACTACTTTATATGTTTCCAAATGACTCTGTTAATAATCAAAAGCTCTGTCCTTGAATGTGTCTATTGAAATCTGCATGCCCAGCTAGTGAATTCTGGGAATTAAGTCTTAAAGTTGTTAAGTTTGACAAACACTGCTTTAGGGCATTGTTCATGCAATGTCATAAGCTACCAATTGCCATAATGCCCTTAAAGTCCTTAGCCACTAATTTAGCAAATGCCCTTATTAGTGCTTATTAAACAAAGTTACATAGCAGACTCATCTAACAAAGCCAGGGTAAATTAAGATAAAATAAATTTTCTGGTTACCTTATTTATAGATCCTTAACTATTCAGAATATTCTCAAAACTCGGCTCCTACTTTTATTTAGCTGGTCTATTAAACTGCTACTTTCACTCTTTTTATTTTGCAGGTCCAAGAATTTTTAAGTACGTTGTAGCATTTCCAGAAGTCTTAACTGCAGCCGAATGTTCCCAGCATTTGGATCAGTTATTCATTTTATCAATGCTTGATTTTGCTTAACCAGGTTCAACTCTATTGTATGGTTAAATATTGCTACGAGCTTGCTGGGTGTCCAGGTTCCTTAGTGAAGTGTTTGCATGAACATTTGTTGCCAAAAAGAACTGAAGAGAGGACTTGCTGTAACAACCATAACATTCTTTTTATAGCATGAATGAAATAGTTAAATGTACTGGTGTCTCTGTAATTAGCAAAGCTTGGAAGATATGTCATCACATACATTTTAATCATCTATATTCCTGTGGGATGATTTAGGCCAGCAACTCCCTCCCTATAAGCTGGAGATAAAAAGGTTTCCAAGCTTGCATTTGACCCTCAATGATATTTTTAAGTAACAGTGAAGCAAATGTTTGGTAGCTTGATGTAAGTTAGCAAAAAGGCTGTCATAGATGGATTGTAGGTAACCGGAAACAGATTATTCTAAAGCAGAATCATTTCCCTGATGTGTGGATACAATTGACGGGTAAATGGTAAAAGCAGCCACTGATGTTGCATACATGTTCAAAAGGAGCACAGTTTGCGTTGCGGTGGTCTAGCACTGCTTGGGTCAGATGGTTAATTTTTTTCGGTCATGAATCCACCTGTGTTCTCAAGCACTGTTCCCTCTAAGGTGCCGCACACATGATGAGAGAACGCCGCGCGTAAGTTTCTAACTTCCGCCCGGCATTTTCTAATAGGAGAGGCTGCACTGCCACACAGATGAAAAGAGAACACCGCACGCTGTTTTCTGCTATTACAGGGAATATTGTTCTCAAGGCAATCCCCTCAGTTGTCTAGCATAGTCTATTGACTTCTTCCTGTAGAATAAAATGCCCAAAGTAAAGCATTTATGACTTCTCCTCAGATTCAGACTTACTCTTTCCTTCATTTGGAAAGTCCTGCCTAGCTATGCATCAAAATTACACGGGTGCCAAACAGAATCACCTAAGTAAATCAGGACTATTTAATGACTTCTGCATTGCCCCAAAATGTGTGTTTTATTTAATGTTCTCTGCATTAGATTGGCCTAAGGGTGCCAAACAGAATCACCTAGGTAAATCAGGACTTTTTAATGACTTCTGCATTGCTCAAAATGTGTGTTTTATTTAATGTTCTCTGCATTAGATTGATCTAAGGTAGGGGTGTCCAACCTTGCAACTTTGGCTGGCTGGGGAATTCTGGGAGTTGAAGTCCACAGAAAGTTGCAAGGTTTGACACCCCTGGACTAAGGTGTAACTGGCTGCAGCCGATTTATATTTAGCTGCTTTCTTGCTTCATTTTTTATCGACTTTAATGTAATGCTAAATATTCCACTTAAACTTGGAGTTGTTTTCTTAAAATACTTGGACCCATTTTATATTGTCAGAGGAATACTGGAAAGGAACTTCAGAAGTAACTGTGGTTTAACTTATTAATCTCTTTACCATTTTACGTTTTTAAAACTGCAACACATCAAATTGTGTAGCCCCCTGAAATGGATTTATTCTTACGGGGTGTCTTTAAATATAGTCAAACGAGTCCACGTTTTTAGCCTCCAAAGATGTATGATGTTTGATCATCTTGGAAACTTTTTTTGCTAAAATAAAGGTCAAAAATACCGCATTTCTGTATCATTAATCATTTAAGTAAATCTTAATCATTTGTCAATATAATCGTTAGGCTCCAGGCTGGATTTTTGCTGCTTTTCTTTTAAAAAATGCTAAGATCGCAGAACTTTAAAAAGAAATTAGGGATATATTGTGCTCATATTTCCACAATATATTCTATACTGAAGCCTCAAACGTTGTTGGCTCAGACATTTATAGAATAAAGAAGAGTTCAGGCTAGAGCAACAGTCACAGTTCTCTGCCAGGTCTGTAGCCACGGCAGCTGGTCTGTGCATAAAATAGCTGTATCACCCAGCAACAGTGCCCATCTACCTCCTACTGAGCCCATAAGCATTCTTTTTGTATTCATTGTTGCCATTAAAACTGGTTTTACTATCTGCAAAAAGTCCTCTTAAAAAAGCGTGATATGTATCGGTTGCAAAAAGCCTGGATTAATTGAGACCCAGAGCAAGAAAAATCAACCAAATGCCTGATTTTAAAAAATAACAATCATCTCAGTAGCTTACCCAGGTGTGCCTGGTGTATTTCCAAACAGCCTCTGCATTTCTTGATAAATTAGAGCTTCGAGAGAATGGTGGGCATAGACCAGGGGTCTGCAACCCGCGGCTCTGGAGCCGCATGTGGCTCTTTCATCCCTCTGCTGCAGCTCCCTGTTGCTCAAAACCTGCGTCACAACCGCCAATGTGCGACACCTGCCAGCATGCGATTTATTAAGCATTTCAACCCATTTTTTTGGAGTTCAAAATGTTTTTGTTGCATGCAGAAATAAAAATGTGTTTTCTCTGTAGCAGTTCACTGATTACATAAATGCAACACACTATAGTTTTTTTATACATAGCATAAAGGTAAAAAAAATAATATATGCAGTGCTATCTTCATTTTAGATGTCAAAAGGTTTTTGTGGCTCCCGGTGTTTTCTTTTCTGTAGGAAACGGGTCCAAATGGCTCTTTGAGTGTTTAAGGTTGCCGACCCCTGGCATAGACAATGTGGTTTGGTTGATTTTGGTTTAGCAACTAATGAATCTGTAACAAGGTTTATGGAAAGATTACAGGAAGTCCTTGAGTTAGGATCACAGCTGAGCCCAAAATTTCTGTTGCTAAGCAAGACAGTTGTTAAGTGAGTTTTGCCCCATTTTACAACCTTTCCTGCCACAATTGTTGACTGCAGTTGTTAGTAATCCGGTTATTAAGTGAATCCGGCTTCCCCATTGACTTTGCTTTTGTCAGAAGGTCACAAATGTTGATCGCATGACCCCAGGACACTGCAACCGTCATAAATGTGAGCCAGGTAACCAAGCATCTAAATATTGATCAAGTGACCACCGGGATGCTGCAACGGTCATAAGTGAAAAATGATCATAATTCACTTTTTTCAGTGCTGATGTAACTTCAAACAATCACTAAATGAATGGTTGTAAGTCAAGGACTACCTGTATGAAAATTGGACGTGCTTTGGACTTCACATGAACTCTGTTTTCCCTTGTAACTCTGAACGGTCACAAAATGAACTGTTTATAGGTCGAGGAGGGCTAACTGTATTCGTAAATAAGTACTCACTATTTGTTTGTTTTTAATTATACTTTCTAAATGTTTTCGGTTATTTTCACCAGCAGAGTATTTGCAGTTATTTCCAAATCATGGCCCGAAGTCCACATTTGGAAAACCTCCCTCCAGTTCTTTCACTGTCTGTGACACAACAGCTGTCTCGCATGTGCTTCTTTGCAGAATTATTCTGCAAAGAATTCCCTAAAACTAACTTGAGGCTGTCAAAACCACAGCTTCCCAACGGGCCAAATGGGAAAATGCATTGCGGTGCCACACGGGGCCGCTGCCGGCTCGCTCTTCACCAACGGGGATTTTAAACTCTGGACCTGCTGTAGCCAAATCAAGAGAGGTCACTCTTTTCCTTCGCCCAGACCCACCCGCATTAAGTATTTTGTAAAAACGGCCTTCTGAATTGGCAAGGACTGGAAGAAAGCCGGAAGGATTTAAACAAAAATATGGTCTATATGCTGGGAATTCTCTGGCAAGCTTTCGACTTCCCAGCTGTTCCGCTCTGTGGTGAGATGGAAATGCTTAGATAACGCTAATCCTGGCGTGGCTGCCTGAGAATTATCTTCCAGGCAAAATGTATCGGGGGCCCCCATCCAAACAGCTGGCCCAGTCATATTTCTCCGCAGGTTATCAAGCAAGAACAGTAACCACTATTATTAATATAATTAATAGAGGCACTCAGTAGTGGTAAGTCACGTATCTTCCATAGAAATTAAGGCTTGCTTATCTTTAAGGACACATCGGACTTTCTCTGCCTTAAACCTGCCAGCATTTTGCATGCACCTAGTTTCTAGCAGAAGAGGAAGAAAGATTTTTAAATTAAAAGTTGGGAAATTTTTTAGCCTTTCTTTATAAAGTAAGTACAGGTAGACCTTGATTTATGACCACAGTTGAGTCCAGATTTCCCATTGCTAAGCAGGACAGTTAAGTGAGCTTTGCCCCGTTTCTTGACCTTTCTTGCCACAGCCATTAAGTGAATCACTGCAGTTGTTAAGTGAGTTTTGCCCCGTTTTCTGATCTTTCTTGCCACAGCTATTAAGTGAATCACTGCCGTTGTTAAGTTTGTAACACGGTTGTTAAGTGAATCTGGCCTTCCCCATTGACTTTGCTTGTCAGAGGGTCACAAAAGGCGATCAAGTGACCCCAGGATACTGCATCTGTCATAGGTATGAACCATCGAAATTTTGATCCTGTGACCATGGGGTTGCTGCAACGGTCGTAAGTGTGAAAAATGGTAAGTCACTTTTTTTCAGTGCCCTTGTGACTTTGGTCACTAAATGAGCTGTTATGAATCGAGGACTACCTGTACAGAATCAGCCACAGTAGGCTTGATGTTGCAGGTTAAATCATGCAGCAGAACCTCCGCTGCGTTTATGATGTGGGTTTATAAGACTCCTATCTTCTCATCCCTGTGATAGAAGAATGCTTGTGTCACAACTGCAGGATTGTGTTGCTCTTCTCCATAACTTTCTCATTCCAGTGTTCTGTCCCCAGAGTTCCGGCCTGAATCATTGCTTCCTCATTCTTGGTTTCATGTTTTCCGAATGAAATCGGTTCTTTGTCCCCACCCTCTTCACACACATGCACAAAACAGAGGTGGTATTCACTTACCTTCCCTATCGGTTTGCAAATGTGAGCGCGCACGTGCATGCTTCACTCGCACGTGCTGCCTCCACGCATGTGCGCGCCCATCCATGCATGCACTTTGCTCGCACGCACGGCTTGCATGCATGCGCGCGGCTTCAAAACATGCAGAAATAGGACGGCATAGCGCCTGGGCGGGGGCAGAGGCGGGCCCACCCGCCGGTCGCCACTACCGGTTCGCCCAAACCGGTCTGAACCGGCTGAATACCGCCTCCGACACAAATGCCATAACACAGTTTTTTCTCCCGATGATGATCTGCCTGCTCGGGAGCAAAATTTCATCCACTGATTTTTATCAGCAACCTGATCTTAATCCCTTCCATCAGTTTCCCAATCTCAAACACAGTTCCTGCTGAATATTCCATCTATTTTCCTTTCATAACCTTAAACAACCTTGGCTGATCTCTGGAACACTAAACATGGTTGGAACACTAAACGCTACCAGGCAGGGACAAAGCATATCCATGCTGCTCCAACACAGCTCCCCGACCACCTCTGTGAGGTGCTTGGAAGACATCTTTTATATGCCAAGTAGTCCTCGACTTATGACCATAATTGAGCCCAAAACGCCTGTTGCTAAGGAACACAGTTAAGTGAGTTTCCCCCCCTTTTACAACCTTTCTTGCCACAGTTTTTAAGTGAATCCAGTTAAGTTAGTAATGATTGTTAACTGAAAGCTGGCTTCCCCATTGACTTTGCTTGTCAGAAGATGGCAAAAGGTGATCACGTGACCCCGGGACACTGCGAGCGTCATATGTATGAGTCAGTTGCCAAGCATCTGATTTTTGATCATATGATCACGGGGATGCTGCAATGTAATAATAAATACGAAAAACAGTCATAAGACTTTTCCAGGACCGTTGTAACTTTGAATGGTCACTAAACGAATGGTTGTAAGTCAAGGGCTACCTTTATTTGTAAAATTACAGTTATGGCCACAATTGAGCCCAAAATTTCTGTTGTTAAGTGAGACATTTGTAAAGTGAGTTTTGCCCCGTTTTACCACCTTTCTTGCCACAGTTGTGAAATGAATCACTGCGGTTATTAAGTTAGTAACACCGTTGTTAAATGAATCTGGCTTCCCCATTGACTTTAATTGTCAGAAGGTTGCAAAAGGTGATCCCTAGATATTGCAACTGTCCTAAGTACATGCCAGTTGCCAAGCATCCGAATTCTGATCATGTGACCATGGGGATGCCACAATGATTGTAAGTGAGGAAAATAATGTCACTTTTTTCAGTGTCATAACATTGAACTGTTGCTACATGAATGATTGTCAGTCGAGGACTACCTGTGTTCATAAAGCTCATAGTCCTTTCAGAATCATCATTGTGCAACCAAAACTAATACATGAAGGCATTTTCTAACATTTGATTGCATCGTGTAACACCTGCAGCCAGCCTGTCAAGGAATTGTGCAGCCGGTGTCCAAATGAGTCAGAGACGCTGACATGAACTTGTAGTTTTATATAAATAAATATATTTTACATTTCTATTTATATCAGTCAAGATAGTCAGGCACGTCACTACATCGTGAGGTAAACCGTCAGGTAAATCACAGAACAGCCTACAGAACACCCAGAAGGAGAAAAAGGCGGGAAAAAGGGAAACTCCCCCTTTATACCCAACAACCAATCATAACGTAGATTGCCTCATGCAAGAGCCGACACTTTCCAATCAATCAATTAAAACTGTGTTCTTCTGGCCCATTATACACTTTACTGTTCCAGCTAGAAAATAAAATAAAATAAAAATTTTAAATTTAATTTAAACTAAACTAAACTAAATATTTTTAACACAGCCCAAAGTCGATTCTTATTTAGGAAGACTGTTTTCCACCCAAGATGAATCCTTGCTTATGCCTGGGAACAAGATTGCTTTCAGCTTAGGCTAAGGTGACCAGACGTCCCGATTTTGGCGGGACAGACCCGCTTTTTAATGGTTTGTCCCGCGTCCCGCCCGCCCTCTTAAAAAGTCCCGATTTTTTGAAAGGGGCGAGGGAGGGCTGGGGGGCGGGCTCTCCCCTGCAGGGACGGCCGGCCGCGGCTCATGGGGGGCGAAAGACAAATACAATTTTCGGCGGGCACGGCTTTGCAAGGGCTCTTCACAAGTTTGGCAAGTTTCACAAGAGCCGTTCGCGTGCAGGGCAGTTTATAAATAGCGGCCGCCAGGTAGGGAGCCGGCCGGGGTTGCGCAGGGCTGGGGGAGGCTCGCTAGCCCGGCAGCTCCGGCCGCAGGAAAGAGCGGGGGGGGGGTGCCGTACTGGGAAGGGCCAGCAGTCGCCGCCGCCTAAGGGGGCCACCCCCCCGCCCGCCCGCTTCGCTGCAGGGGACGCTGCACCGGATCCCGAGTCGCGCCGGCTCTCCCGCGGCCACGATGCCCGCCGACCTGATGGAGAAGAGCTCCTCCTCGCCCGCGGCGGCCATCCCGGCCAGCGCCGGAGGAGTCAACGCAGGACGCCCGCCCGCCGCCCACGGCCGGCCCGAGCTGAGAGGCCTGCTGCTGCTGCTGCTGCGGCTGGGCCCCCAGTCCCGGTGGCGGGAAGGCTGTGGCGGCAGCCCCAGCCTGCTGAGCCAGCGCCGGCCCGAGGGCCATGGATGCGACTCCTTCGCTCGGGCCGCCCCGCCCACCGCGACGCCGGCCTTTTCGAGAGGGCGGGGCTGCATCAGGCGCCTCTCCACCGTGTCCTTCACCGCCCTCCAGTGCATGCCCGGCGCCTGATGCAGCCCCGCCCTCTCGAAAAGGCCGGCGTCGCGGTGGGCGGGGCGGCCCGAGCGAAGGAGTCGCATCCATGGCCCGGCGCTGACACCCGCCCCCCGTCGGTGTCCCGCTTAAAAAAAAAAATCTGGTCACTTTAGCTTAGGCCATTCAACAGTCTCGATTGCTTTCGATCCTGGATCTCATTCTTTGGGGCTGGGAAAGGATAGCAATGGATCCTAATTTCGCTTTCAGCCGATTCCTATTTCGGTTGCCGGTGCCAGCTTGGCAAAGTGCCTGCCAGCTGCGAATCTGTTATGCAAACTTTCTTGCACCCAACCCTAGTTTCAACAAGTGTGCTATGCAAATGACACTGCCTCGATGAGTAACGATTTTTGTGACGATTTCCACCGTAATGCAAAACACGCCGTAGAGAGAGTGTGCCTATTGCTCATACCAGGATGTGGTGTGCATACATCTGTCTACCTCTGAGAAAAGCAACTTATTGGGAGGGGGGAGGATGAGCCGTGGGGGAGTTACTCATTGGCAGGAATCTACCAGATTCCTGAAAGGACTACTCAACAGAGTACAGAGTGAGTTCAGGCTACTGAGCTCCTGCTTCCTGCTGTTAGTTCTCATGGTCTAGCCATCAGGGTTAGCTAACCAATAGCTAATGGTTGTTTCATGAAGATCCTTTTTTTTACAGTTTTATTAGTTTATAATATAAAATACCAAAATACAAAAGCAAATAGGAAAAATAAGGAGGGGAAAGGAGAAGTGTAGAAAAGAAGGGAGATCAGGAAAAAAAGGCATTGACCTCTTACTCCCTTTGGTGCAGTAGAATAAAACAGTAACATCCAACCTCAACTTTTTACTTTTACATAATAGTATAAACTAGCCATTTCTATAACAACAAATCTATCTAATCAGTAAAACCCAAACTCAAAGTTTCCTCTTTTTTTTTCCACCTCGAGCATAAAGTCCAGAAGCGGTTTCCAAGTAGAAATAAAAGTATTTGTATTTTTTTTCCTTCGATCCAAGCAGTCAATTTAGCCATCTCTGCTAACTCCATCAACTTTTGCAGCCATTCGTCCATTGTGGGGATCAAAATGTCCTTCCATTTTTGTCCATAAAGTCGCCTTGCTGCCGTCAACATATATAACATCAAAGTTCCAATCCGCCCCCCCCCCCAAGTCTTTTTCCATTAACCCACAAAGAAAAGTTGCTGGTTTTATCTTTACGTGTTTCCTGAAGAACTTAATATCTGTCAACTTGGTAACCTTCCCATCAGTGTGACGGGCCCGGAAACTCGGAAAGTAGATTAAATAAACAGCACTTTGGTTGGCCTTTATAAGAAAAATGTGATGTTGCAGGAAGAACCGGTTTGCTCCCGGGCTGAGCAGCGGTTTGCGTTGATCACAGGACTCCAGGCTGAAGTGAACGTTACCCAGATGCATTCAGGGAATACAGGTCATGAATTATACAGAAAAACAGGTTTTGCCTGCCTCGGTCAATTAACTGATGGGAAACTGAGTTCCAAACTTTGAATTAATTAATTGATTGATTGATTGATTCAGAGCTACCGGATCTGGGTATTGTGGCCTGTTGGCCGCCGGCCCCTTCAGCAGCTGAATCAGGAGGAGGAGGAGGCGTGGGACTCCGGGTCAGCATCAAGGCAACCTGAGAGCTCCGAGGGGGAAGAGGGAATAAAGCTGGCAGAGAGAGAGGCAGAGGCAGAGCCTGGGCCGTCCGTCAGTCCTCAGATGGAGAGTCAATAGCCCCCAGGTCTGGAGGTGGCTGATGAGGAAGAGGAGGAACAGCTGGGTCCAGTGCCTGACATGCGGATGTGCAGAAGGCAGAGGAGAGGAGAGCAGTGGAAATCCATGAGCCGGTCCTTGGGAGGGAAGAGCCACCGCTGCTAGCGAAGCCCCACCCTAGCTCTGGGGATAAAAGGCAGGGGGCGGAGATGAATAGATGTGGCAGACAATTAATCATCTCCCTGCCAGACAGACTTGTTAGCCTGTGGTGAGAGAGAAACTTACAATTCATTTAGGAGACGTTCCAAGTTACACCAGCACTGAAGAAAGTGACTTATAGCCATTTTTTCACACGTAATGACTGTTGCAGCATTCCCGTGGTCACGTGATTTATATTCGGATGCTTGGCAACTGACTCACATGTGATCCCCTTTTGCGACCTTCTGACAAGCAAAGTCAATGGGGGAAATCAGATTCACTTTAAAACCATGTTACTAATAAAAGAACTGCAGTGATTCAGTTAACAAACGTGGCAAGAAAAAGTTGTAAAATGGAGAAAAAACTCACTTAGCAGATTTCTCACTTAGCAACATAAATTTTGGGCTCAATTGTGGTCGTAAGTCAAGGACTACTGTTATATGGTTAGGAGCTACCCAGAGTAATTTAACTAAAATATAAATGCAGGTAGTCCTCGACTTATGACCACAGCTGAGGCCAAAATTTCCATGGCTAAGCAAGACAGTTGTTAAGCTAATTATGCCCCATTGTGTGACCATTCTTGTCACAGTTGTTCAGTGAATCGCTGCAGTTGTTGAACTCATAACACAGTCGTTAAGTGAATCTGGCTTCCCCACTGTCAGAAGGTCACAAAAGAGGATCCCGTGACTTCGGTACACTGAAACCATCATAAATATGAACCAGTTGGCAAGTGTCCGAATTTTGAACACCTGACCAGGGGGATGACGCAATGGTTGTGAGTGTGAAAAATGGCTGTAAGTCACTTTTTTCAGTGCTTTTGTAACTTTGAATGGTCACTAAATGAACTGTTGTAAGTTGAGGATTACCTGTATATGGCTAGACCATTCACAACTCTAATTTTCTACCTCTGCTTTTCCTTCTGTTTTGGATTCCCTTGTTTAAAGTCGCTCTTTCCTTGAAGGGTTTGCTTTATCAATGATCTTGAAAACTATCGCTGTGACCTAGTGGTGGGATTTAAATAATTAAACAACCAGTTCTCTGCCCTAATGACCGGCTGGGTGGGCGTGGCCATGGTGGGTGTGGCTAGGGGGTGTGACAAGCAGCACTTGGCTTCCTGCACCCTCCTGTGAGCAAAAATGGGCCACCGGCGGGCGGCGGCCCTCCCACGCCCTATTTTGGGCCTAGTAGGCCTCCCTGAAGCCTTCTGGGAGCAAAAACAGGCTACGGGGGGGGCGCACCGCAACCCCCCCCCCATGCCCCGTTTTGAGCCTAGTAGGCCTCCCTGAACTTAACTGGGAGCCAAAATGTGGCGTGTGGGGACTCCTGGAAGGGGCGGGGAGGGGAGGGGCCAGTCAGCAATTTAACTACAGGTTTGCCTGAACCGGCTGAATCCTACCACTGTCGCTGTCCCAATTTAAAATGTTCCCCATATTGAGTGTGTGTGTATACTAAGCACTTTAGGGTTCCAGTGAAATATATATTTTAGTCTCTCAAGTGATTCCTGGCTTAGAAACCACCCACAAGATCCCTGACTCCAGGGAATAGTCTTGGGGAATCTGTCAATTGAGTTCGAAAAAGAGGACAATCACCATTTATTCCCAGTCATGCTTTGGAGAGAGTGCCAAGAAGAGAGCGGTCACAGATGGAGTTGTTCAGCTATCAGTGGGAGCCCATTTGGAGTCCATAATATTTATGATGGTTTTAGGGAAGCTCAAAGACTTGTTCTTAATAGACATTTGCATGGCTGTCCCTGTGCTTTTTTGATATTGAGATAGAAATGGATGGATGGATATAGATAGATAGATAGATAGATAGATAGATAGATAGATAGATAGATAGATAGATAGATAGATAGATAGATAAGAAATTAGACAGATACAGAGGTAAATACAGAGATAGATAAATAGAGGATAGACAGATACCATCTCAATCAATCAATCATCTATCTGTCAGTCCGTCCATCCATCCATCCACCCACCTATCATCCATGTGTCTGTCTGTCTGTCTGTCTGTCTGTCCATCTCCATCCATCCATCCATCTTCTATTTATCTATATCTATCATCTATAAATCATCTATCATTGAAGAGCCCTGGTGGCACAGTGGTTAGAATGCAGTATTGCAGGCCAACTCTGTCCACTGTCTGGAGTTTGGTCCTGATGGGACTCAAAATTGACTTGACCTTCCGAGGTCGGTAAAATGAGGACCCAGATTGTTGGGGGCAATGTGCTGACATTTGTAAACTGCTGTAAAGTGCTATGGGGCGGTATATAAGTCTAAGTGCTGTTGCCATTAACTATTTATATATTCATATAGTCTCCCTTTATTTTCATTTATCAGCAAAAAATGCTACACACACACACACACACACACACACACACACACACACACACACACACACAGCCATCACGATTTCCGGAACATTTAAAATTTTATTTAAAACTACTATTAAAAACTACTAAGCTTTCGTCAACCCCTGTTGACTTCGTCAGAGTGTAAAATCCCCATTGAAGAGATGCTTGCTTTTATGTAATACCTATCAATTTAGTCTTTGCACGCGTAACAGGCCCACGCCCTTTCTTCTCTCCTGTAATTGACTTAATTGTTACTGCCTTAATTTTAAACGTTCCAGAGATCGTGATGGCTATTGCTTCTTTATCTATAACTATACCTGGAACTCGCATTTTTAGGACAATTCTTTATATATAATAAATAATAAAATAAAAAATAAAAAATAAAAATATATATAATTTTTATTATTTTTTTAAATATAAGCATTCCATCTTCTATTGCTAAACGGCTGTCCAATCTCTTCTTAAAAACCTCCCAAAATCTTATTTTTTCCCCATGCGTTTTAAGACTGGCTGGGTTGGATTGAAGTCTAAAGATGGAATAGAAGTTCCACAGGAAACATCAGAAGCTCATGGAGCTCAATATTCGGAAGCCTCTCAAATCTCTCCTCATGCTATATATGAAGAAGCTGCCAATTGCATATCGGAGAACCGTGTGCGTATCCATTCCCGTGTGGTGCTTCTGAGCTGTGCTATTATTACCAGTTCCATATTATTTTCTTGTCATTCATGTCTTAACGCAGCCCGACATTCCAGTTGCCGTTTTGGCTGCCGCTAGCTTAACAGATGGTAGCAGTTAATTATATCCTAATTTGTGTATCTCTATTCTATTTATAGAAACCTCAGGGTTAGGGTTTTTTCTCTCTCACATTATATTTTATTCTCCCAGGAGACGGATTCATATCCAGGCTCAGCAGCAGAACCGTATTCCATGCGTACCCAGCTGGGCCCATTCTTTACTTTCAATACCGTCCCACTTTGACAAGGTTCTTGCACTCGGTCTGTTGGCCCCGAGTGCTCTATGAGCGGAACAATAAAGAGGAATGCATATAGTCATTCAATTGAAACTTAAGGTTATTGACTTTAAATATGCTACCATGTTGATGGTGCTGTAGAACTGACATGGGAGACCCAGCAAGAAAGGAATGGACACACACAAACAACAAAACGCACTTCTATCCACTCCTTTAGCCAGCCAGCCAGCCAGCTGTGGTAAAATAGGTAGGTAGGTAGGTAGGTAGATGATAGATAGCAATAGCAATAGCACTTAGACTTATATACTGCTTTACAGTGCTTTACAGCCCTCTCTAAGCAGTTTACAGAGTTCAGCCTATTGCCCCCAACAATCTGGGTCCTCATTTTACCGACCTCAGAAGGATGGAAGGCTGAGTCAACCTTGAGCTGGTGAGATTTGAACAGCTGAACTGCTGAACTAGCAGTCAGCTGAAGTAGGTTGCAGTGTTACTTTTAACCACTGCGCCACATCTATCTATCTATCTATCTATCTATCTATCTATCTATCTATCTATCTATCTATCTATCTATCTATCTATCTATCTATCTATCTATCTATCTATCTATCTATCTATCTATCTATCTATCTATCTAATCAGATAGATAGATAGATAGATAGATAGATAGATAGATAGATAGATAGATAGATAGATAGATAGATAGATAGATAGATATAAATAGTGATGACAGAGAAGGAATTTGACCTAAGGAAAGTAGACTAATTCCAGACGGACATATGGTGGCCATAGAGCTGCGGTTCTCAACCTGTGGGTCGCGACCCCTTTGGGGGTCGAATGACCCTTTCACAGGGGTCACCTAAGACCATCAGAAAACACATATTTCCGATGGTCTTAGGAAGCGAGACACCGCTCCTCTATCCGTCTCCAGGCAGGTCCACCCATATGCAAATAGACTACTGCAAAAAAAAAAATCTGTACCATGGGAACGTCTGAGCATGCACAGAAGCCGAATTTCCGTCACCATCTTGTTTTTGGCTTTTTTTTGCATTTTTTAAAAAATTCAGCACTGCGCATGCGTGCGCATGCAAAGTGCACGTGCAGCAACGCAACGCAGGAGGAAGCGAACCGGCAGCGAGGTAAGTTAGAACCCACCCCTGAGTTTCCTAATAATTTTATTATTTTATGGTTGGGGGTCACCACAACATGAGGAACTGTATTAAAGGGTCGCGGCATTAGGAAGGTTGAGAACCACTGCCATAGAGGGTGTTGCAGATGCATAAAGGTTCCAGAAAGTTTATCATAGGCCGATTCTCTCTCCCCCCGCGCCAATCTCTCGTTTTTAATCATAATGGTTTCCTGTTACGTCAGCCAAGAGAGCTGGCCTTTAAACTGGTCTGTTTTTACAGATATTGAGATAACTGAGATAACTAAATGTTCATAGGAACTGGGTACCTGCAAGAAACCCATGCATTCTTGAGCTTGGATAAAATCAACACAGCTTAAGCAAGAATTTGTGTGGATGATGTGGCTCTTAGAAAATACAGGAAATGATTTGTTACAAAGCAGAGGAATATAGATTAACTTCTGGAGGAACAAAAGGTTGGAGCGAAGTACGGAATCTTCCTCCTGGATATGCTTCTGAAACTCATGGGAGATGCTCTGTTGAACCCGCAGTGAATGATGTTGTCCCGAACATCATCATTTTAAAGAGCATGTCAACCGCTTTCCTAAATTGCTCAAGGTTCCAACTTTCTGAAACTATTTTACATAGACTGGAAATTACAAAATAGCTGCAATGTTGTTTCCAAGTTGAAGATCTATTCCAAATACAGGTGGGAGTGAGGTGAGGAAAGGCAATTAGATGATTCTGGAGGCTAAAACATACGAAGAACGGTTGCAGGAATTGGGTTTGGCTAGTCTAGAGAAACGAAGGACCGGGGGAGACATGATAGCAGTGTTCCAATATTTGAGGGGCTGCCACAAAGAAGAGGGGATCAACCTATTCTCCAAAGCACCAGAAGGCAAGACAAGAAACAATGGATGGAAACTAATCAAGGAGAGAAGCAACTTAGAACTAAGGAGAAATTTCCTAACAGTGAGAACAATTAGTCAGTGGAATGACTTGCCTTCATAAGTTGTGGTTGCTCCATCACTGGAGGTTTTCAAGAAGATATTGGACAGCCATTTGTCTGGAATGATATAGGATTTCCTGGTTGAGCAGGGAGTAGGACCAAGTCTGTTATTCTTTTATTGATTTTATTATTTTATTATTTTTGCTCATTTATTTTATTCCTTGGATTTCTACCAGTCGCAGCTGAAAGACAACTTGGTCGCTGAAAAAAAAATACATTAAGATATCAACAGGATAATAAAAGAAAAGATCAATTCCCATGAGGTAGGGTAACCTGTCCGTGATAATGAACCAGAATAAATGAAAATCGCATGGAGCCCAACCATCCAACCATACTTGTCCCAACCTGCCCAAACTAATCCAACTCAGTTCAACCCAAGGAATAGATTGATGGAAACATTTCATAACCAAGAGCTCTCCAAAATGTTTCTGTTTTTAACCACTCCCTGAAAGCCAATAGAATGGGAGATGATCAAATATCCAGGGGGAAATGGACAATTAAGACATAATTTGATCTACCTCTCCTTCCCTTTTCCAAGCCACAAAATTGATTTAACATGTGGTCTCTCTCTCTCTCTCTCTCTCTCTCTCTCTCTCTCTCTCTCTCTCTCTCTCTCTCTCTCTCTCCCCCTCCCTCCCTCCCTCTCTCTCTCTCTCTCACACACACACACACAATGCAAAACCTCTAGCAAAATCTGAGGTGATAATTCTGCAATCTTCTCTCGGTCGGTAGCATCTTAACATTGGTCACCATCCTTTAGTAGGTAGATGATGTCATCTCTCCTCCCTCTTCTTTTTCATTACATTTGAGACAACCTCATGCTTGGTACTTCAGAATCAGTGGCCAGATGCCTAATGAAGTGCCTTGGCCTCATTCAAGAGGGTTCTGGAAAGACCATCTGTTTCTTTCCATCTTGGAAGCCTACTGGGAGGAGGAGGAGGAGGAGGAGGAGGAGGAGGAGGAGGAGGAGGAGGAGGAGGAGGAGGAGGAGGAGGAGGAGGAGGAGGTGGAGGAATGGCTGAAGAAAGGGATAACATTGCTACCTTCACCCACAAAAATAGGCAACAACTGATGGATGATCATTATATAGAACTGATCATGCAGCCCAAGGAAACATGAGCTACAAAAGTTTGAGGATGACCAACAAAAAAGAGGGATCCCTTTCAAACACCATTTGATTCAGTAATCCAGTGTTCCTTAACCTTGGCCACTTGAAGTTATATTGACTTCAACTTCCAGAATTCCCCAGCCAGCATCTGGCTGAAGAATTCTGGGAGTTGAAGTCTACACATCATAAACTTGCCAAGTTAAGAGAAACCCTTTGGTAATCAAATCCTAAAGTCCATTATCTTACAATATTTTAAAGTCAAGAATTTTCTTAGCTCAATAGTTGCCCATCACATGCAACCCCCCCCCCAAACATACGAAAGCATTGATTAAAATGGAAAGCAGAATGTGGGCAAACTGTTTACTTTTATCTAGACAGAGTTGCACTGTATTTTACCTGTTTCTACCTGGTTTGGAATGGGTTGGTAACTGTACAAGGGTTTTATTATTGTGAACAGTTTTGGAAGTTCTTTGGTTAATTGGTGGCTTGGCAAATAAATAAATGAATAAATGAATAAGGCAGGGGTTGTCAGTTTGTGCATCTCTATGTTTTGCTGTTTCTTATGTTTGTGGTCGGGCTGACGTATGATGTATTCTGTTGCACATGTCTGCATTCCAGTGGTTTCCTCCTTTCCTTTCTCATCACCATCTCTACCGGAGGTAGAAATGATTTATTTCCTTAGCCGATAAAATGTAGTCCTAATAAGAATTCTTTATTATTTTTCTACTGAAATAAATATTTTGTTAATTAGATTTGAATCTCGGGTTTTATTTTCTAAGTAACAATGTCTTCAAAAGGGAAGCCCCGATCCATCGACCTACGGAGGACTGATTCTTCCGCTAACAGGGGCATCCATTCTCAAGTTGTGCCTTTCAGATACGTGGGATAACAACTTTCATAAAACTCAGCCAGCCTCACGTGGGTGGTATTTTATTTATTTATTTATTTATTTATTTATTTATTTATTTATTTATTTATTTATTTATTTATTTATTTATTTATTTATTCATTCATTCATTCATTCATTCATTTATTCATTTATTTATTTTTTGATTTGTCAAAACGTGTACAAGATAACAGATATGGTATAAACATAAACAAAAGCAAAGTAGGTATAGGTAAATTTGGACAGTAGGACAGCGATGGTAGGCACGCTAGTGTGCTTATGCACGCCCCTTACAGGTCTCTTAGGAATGGGGTGAGGTCAACTGTAGACCGTCTAAGGTTAAAGTTTTGGGGGTTTGGGGAAGAAACTACAGAGTCAGGTAGTGCATTCCAGGCATTGATCATTCTGTTGCTGAAATCGTATTTTCTGCAGTTGAGTTTGGGTGACATTTATGTATTTATGTATTGGGTGGCATTTATGGGTATTGTGGTTGAGAAGACCATCACAAGGATCCAACATTGCTGGAGACTGCCCTGTGGCTTTTCATCCTTTACGTGGTTGGAAATTATTCTATAAATTGGACACATTTAGAGTTTTGAGTTTTTGTTGGATTACAGGCAAGCTCCTTTGAAATGATGTATTTCCCCCCCTCAGTACACAACCACTCTTTCAAAAATAATCAGGCCACTTATGGTTTTTCATTCAAAAGAGTGTTTTTACCCAGAAATAAAAGTTTTCTTGAACACAGCGGGATTTATTTTTCCCAGTTTGTATTGTAGCTTCGTTAGAAACATAAAAATAAATAAATAACCAGCACAAGACTGCAGGGCAGTACAAAACAGGTGAGAAGCCAATACTCAAAGTATAAAAGAAAAATAATAGAAATTTTAAAAGCGGAAAAATTAATGGAGTGCTGAGTCATTAGATTCCAAAGAGTAATCCTGCTGTGAACGATTTTAAATCATTTTAGAATGTGTTGATAAAGTAATTAATTAGGGGTCACACACACACACACACACACACACACACACACACACACACACACACACACACACACACTAGGGAGCAAAGGAGAAAAAGCTTAGAGGTAGTAGACATTTATATAAATATTAAGCAAAACTGACACGTAACAGAATAACGGAGTTGGAAGGGACCTCGGAGGTCTTCTAGTCCAACCCCCTGCTCAAGCAGGACACCCTATACCAGCGGTTCCTGGGGGTTGCAACCCCTTTGGGGGTCGAACGACCATTTCCCAGGGGTTGCCCCGGCATCCTCAGCTCCCCCCCACTGCCACAAGCCTTGCCCCCGCGCCCCCACCACGCCCCCCCGCCGCCATTTGGGTTTTTTTTACCTCTGCGCATGCTTTCGCGACGGGGCTTGAAAAGCTCCCAGAGGCAACACGCGAAGCGAGCGGAGACCTCGCCAGGATCTGGAGACTTCGCCTGGATGCCGCCATTTGGGTTCTTTTACCCTCTGCACATGCGCAGAACGCTTTGCACATGCGCAGAGGGTAAAAGAACCCAAATGGCAGCGGCAGGGTGGGTTGCGGTGGGGTGCGGGTCACAGGTCGCGGCATTAGGAAGGTTGGGAACCGCTGCCCTATATCATTTCAGACATATAGTTGTCCAATCTCCTCTTGAAAACCTCCAGTGCTGGAACACCTAAAACTTCTGGAGGCAAGTTGTTCTACTGATTAATTGTTGTCACTGTCAGGAAATTTCTGTGTTTAAATGACATGATTTTTTTTAACACATAGCTTTGCACTAGGGACACCACTAATATAGAATGAGGCGAACATCTCCAGCACTCAATGAGACGTGTGTGATGTTAGATACATTTTGCGGCTTCGAAATGTCACTGAGTTATTGAAAACATAAGCTGAAAACCAATGGTTTGCTTTTCAAATCACCACAGCAGTATATCCACAGCGCATGCTGGCTGAGGAATTCTGGGAGTTGAAGTCCACAAGTCGTAAAGTTACCAAGGTCACAGACCCCTGAGGTCCTACAGTCATAGAATCACAAGGGTGGAAGAGACCTTGAAGGCCTTCTAGACCAACCCTCTGCTCAAACAGGAGACCTTATTCCATCCTAGACAAATGGTTATTCCAAGGTAGCATGGATGATGTTACCTAGTTTGGGTAATGAAACGTCTGCAAGCAAACAGCCAAGCTCAGAGACCACCAAGGACCCCTCATTTCAACCCTGAGCTTCAAACATTCTCCTTTATTGATGTGGGACAACTCTACCAAAGTGTTGTTGCGGTACTGACGATTTGCTGCTCCCTTTGAAATGGCTGTTTCTATTTTCGTAAATAAATTCCTTTTTCTGTGCATTCTCCTTTCCAATTAACAAATATTTTGGGCTTAAGACAGACCACCAATGAGTGGAGTGACGCAAAAGTCTCAAACAAATAGACAGGATACAGACCTTCTTGTGCTCTTTATGTGCAAATAGGGGGGAAAAAAACACAAGAAGCTAACATTCTTCCTATGTTTGTTTACAATCTCTCATGTTTAAAATGATGCCATGAAATGTGTCAGCATGGGAAAAAGACAGCAACATTATTTAGAATTTGGATTATTTAATTATTTGAACAGGCTATTTCATCATTTCCAGTTGCGATATGTTTCAGAATGAAACATTTCTCAACCCATTTTAATTGATCTTTTCACAGGAAGGGGGAGAAATTTCCAGGTCTTATTTTCCTATTTTATACATCTTTTCCTTTTTATTTTTTCCCTCCCAACCAGTTGTTGGAAAGAGATTGTGTCTAGTTTTAAAACTGCGTCTAACTTATGTCCCAAAGGTGCTTTTTATTTTTCCCCAAAAGGTAACTGGACTTTGTTTTTCCCTTGAAGACGTTTCGCTTCTCATCCAAGAAGCTTCTTCAGCTCTGACTGAATGTTGGAAATGGAAGGATTTATATTCTCCACCATCCAGTCAGAACAGAAGAAGCTTCTGCAGTTGATTAGGTTCTATTCTATTCTATTCTATTCTATTCTATTCTATTCTATTCTATTCTATTCTATTCTATTCTATTCTATTCTATTCCATTCCATTCCATTCCATTCCATTCCATCTATTCTATTCTATTCTATTCTATTCTATTCTATTCTATTCTATTCTATTCTATTCTATTCTATTCATTCATTTATTTATTTATATTTTATTTATTTATTTTATTTTATTTAGTTTGTCAAAACATGTACTGTACGAGATAATAGGTATAAGTATAAACATGGACATCTGGCGAAGAGAAGGACCAGGGGTGACATGATAGCAACATTCCAATACTTGAGGGGATGCCACAGAGAGGAGGGGGTCAGGCTGTTCTCTATGGTACCAGAAAACCAAACAAGAATAATGGATGGAAGCTGACCAAGGAGATATTCAACCTGGAAGTGAGGAGAAACTTTCTGACGGTGAGAGCGATCAACCAGTGGAACAGCTTGCCAGCGGAGGTTGTGAGAGCCCCAACACTTGCGACCTTCAAGCGGAGACTGGACTGCCATCTGTCTCAAATGGTATAGGAACTCCTGCTTGAGCAGGGGGTTGACCTACAAGGTCCCTTCCAACTCTAATAATAAATCTAAAAATCTAAATGAACACAGGAAATGGGTACGAATAAATGGAGACAGTAGGACAGGGACGGTAGACACGTTGGTGCGCTTATGCACGCCCCCCTTTACGGACCTCTTAGGAATGGGGTGAGGTCCACAGTAGACAGTTTGAGGTTGAAGCCATGAGCGTTTGAGGATGTAACAACGGAGTCGGGTAGAGCATTCCAGGCGTTGACCACTCTGTTGCTGAAGTCATATTTTGTGCAATCGAGTTTGGAGCGGTTTACTTTGAGTTTGCATCTATCATTTGCCTGTGTATTATTGCGGTTGAAGCGGAAGTAGTCGTTGACAGGAAGGATGTTGTAGCAGACAATTTTGTGTACTACGCTTAGGTCAGACCGTAGGCGGCGTAGTTCTGGCTCTTTGTGAGGCTCCAGAAACCAAGAAAGACACCCAAAAACTATTTTTAAGCAATTTCCTTTGTTGTTCCATCCCTATAGAGAGAAATCTTGCCAAACTAAAAGCAACGGACAGATAGCGTGTCGACTTACGACGCACAACTGAGCCCCCAAATCTCCATTGCTAAGCAAGACAGTTCTTAAATGAGCTTTGCCCCATATTACGACCTTTCTTGCCACAGCTGTTAAGTGAATCACTGCAGTTGTTCAGTTAGCTGTTAACCCGGCTGTTAAGTGAATCTTGGCTTCCCCATTGACTTTGCTCGTCAGAAGGTCGCAAAAGGGGATCACGTGATGCCGGGAACACTGCAACGGTCATAAATGTGAACCAGTTGTCAAGCGTCCAAATTTTGATCACGTGACCACGGGGACGCTGTCGCAAGTGTGAAAAATGGTCGCAGCAGGTCGCTTTTTTCAGTGCCGTTGTAACTTCGAACAGTCACTAAACGAATCGTTGTAAGTCGAGAAGCAATCCTGCATTGAAAGCTTGAAGTTCGTAGATCGCGGTTTGAAAATCCTCCACATCTAATCTTGATTCTGCATTCAAGTTCAAGAGAACGATCTGCCTTTCTCCCTTTTCAGTAATTTTGGAAAACTCAGCTCCTGTTTTAGCCAGGCATCCGTGTTTAACTAAATGCGGCTTCCTTCGTGCCGTTGCAAAACGTGGGATTGGAAAAAGATCGTTGAAAGCAGGCAGAAGAAAGCCGGATTCCCCAGAAGAGGGCTCCAAAATAATAAAAGAAGAGCTGGAAGCAGGAGCCGTTCCAATCCAGGAGACTGATAGAGAACCTTTGCAAAAATGTTTCAGTAAGAGTGGCAAGAAACCTCAAGACCACCCCTCGGTGTCAGAACGAATTTGGCCAGTTTCTCATCTCCCGGTGGCCGTTCAGCCTGAAACTCCGTGGTGCCCCCCTTCCCTTGATGCCCCAAGCAGGCACTTATGCGGCTTAATGTTTCATCTAGGGCTGTGGGGGGGCTAATCGACTACAACAGGGTGGCAATGATAAGACCCCTCCCCAGATGTTCTTATCTTCTTGCTCTGTGTCAAATAATTTAATTATTTTCCTTCCTTCCTTCCTTTTTCTTTCTCCTTTTCTTTCTTTCTTTCTTTTTCTTTCTTTCTTTCTTTCTCTTTCTTCTTCCTTCCTTCCTTTCTCTTTCTTTCATTCTTCCTTTCTTTCTTTCTTCCTTTTTTTCTTTCTTTCTCTTTCCTTCTCTTTCTTTTTTCTTTTCTCCCTTTCCCCCTCCCTACTCCTTCCTTCCTTCTCTTTCTCTCCCTTCCTTCCTGTCTGTCTCTGTCTCTGTCTCTCTCTTCCTTTCCTTTCCTTTCCTTTCCTTTCCTTTCCTTTCCTTTCCTTTCCTTTTTTTCTTTTTTTCCAGGATTACCAAATTGGCTTTAGCAATGGTATGTTATGAATTGCTACTGCAAATTACTAGTTCAAAATTTCCCTGTGTCATAGTGAATCAACTTAGGAGGTAAACATAATAATGCATGTTTATAATATTCTACACCAAAATGAGGTTTACTTACTTACAGCCTAGTCTGTTGTATAACAGAATAACAGAGTTGGAAGGGAACTTGGAGGTCTTCTAGTTCAACCCCCTGCATAGGCAGGACACCCTACATCACTTCAGTCAAATGGCTGTCCAATCTCTTCTTAAAAACTTCCAGTGCTGGAGCATCCACAACTTCTGGAGGCAAGCCATTCCATTGATTAATTGTTCTGTCAAGAAATTCGTCCTTAGTTCTAAGTTGCTTCTCTCCTTGATTAGTTTCCACCCATTCAGCAAATACGGCTGTGGTTGTAAGTCTTATAACAGAGATGCACAGCTTATATGTGAGACAGTCTACAAACATTTTTCGAATTAACCATTCCAACCTGCTGTTTCTTGAGATTGCCTGAAATACCGTAAATGTAGGTGAATTCCTCATTCTTTTGCCCAGTAACGTTGCAAAAACCCCCGAAGATATCTTGCGTCCCTTGCAATGATGGAAGCAAGCCGCTTGGACCAATAAAAAGGAAGAGGACATTTCAGCACCGTTGTAATTACTGGCAGGTTTGCTTTGCAGTTTGCATAATGCTAGGAATGAAGCAAGCAGAAATGCTAGGAATGAAGCAAGCAGAGCTTGGATCTGGTCCAAGCCTTGTTCTCATTCTTAGCTCTGTCTTGGCTGCTCCAGGAGCAAATTGTACCAGGTAGACAAGGGATAAAGCAGAGGTCTTCAAACTTGGCAACTTTAAGACTTGTGGACTTCAACTCCCAGAATTCTCCAGCCAGCTATGCTGGCTGGAGAATTCTGGGAGTTGAAGTCCACAAGTCTTAAAGTTGCCAAGTTTGGGGACCTCTGGCGATAAAGCATAACTCCCAATAACAAATCCTGCCAGTTCTGCACGGGGGGAAAAAAGAGCAGGAGATTTTATGTGCCAAGGCACTAATATTTCTTCATAGGCATAGGCATATTTCTTCCTTTCTTCTTGACTTACGACCACAAACGAGCCCGATATTTCCACCGCTAAACAAGACCGTTGTTAAATGTGCATCACCTATTTTATGACCCATCTTGCCACAGTTGTGAAACGCTGCAGTTGTTAAGTTAGTAACAGGGTTGTTAAATGAAATCTGGCCTTCCCCACTGATTTTAGCAATAGCACTTAGCAATAGCACTTAGACTTATATACCGCTTCATAGTGCTTTACAGCCCTCTCTAAGCGGTTTACAGAGTTCAGCATATTGCCCCCAACAATCTGGGTCCTCATTTTACCGACCTTAGAAGGATGGAAGGCTGAGTCAACCTTGAGCCGGTGAGATTTGAACAGCTGAACTGCTGAACTAGCAGTCAGCTAAAGTAGGTTGCAGTGCTGCTTTTAACAACTGTGCCACCTCGGCTCCTATTTTTTTGCTTGTGAGTAGGTTGCAAAAAGGGGATCACGTGACCCCGGGACACTGCAACCGTCATAAATAGGAGCCAGTTGCCAAGCGTCTGGATTTGGATCGTGTGACTGCGAGGATTCTGCCATGGTCTTAAGTGTGAAAAACAGTCATAAGTCACTTTTTTCCAGTATTATTGTAACTTCAAATGGTCACTAAATGAATGATTGTAAATCAAGGACTATCTGTATCGCCCTTCTGGCTACACAAACCTTACCGACAGTCACAAATAGTTTAAACGTGGAGCCCAAACTGAATTAACAGGTCGTGTAAAAACTGTGTAGGTAAATCCTCTGCTTGCAACCACAATTCGCCCCAGAATTTCCAGGGCTAAGCAAAGTGGTTGTTAAGTGAGTGACATCTAATTTTACGATCTTTTTTTGCCACCGTTGTTAAACGAATCACTGCAGTTGTTAAGCGAACCCAGCTTTCCTCATTGACTTGGCTTGTCGTAGGATGACTGGGAAGGTTTACAAATGAATCCCTGGGTGTGCCAATTGTCATAAATAAACGTGGGTTGCCAAGTGCTTAAATTTTTATCACATGATTGTAGGGATGCTGAAACGGTCATAAGTCCGAGGACCGGCTGTAAGTCACTTTTTTTTCAATGCCGTTGAAATTTTGAGCAGTCGCAAGCTAATGGCTGTAAGCCGATAACTAGTCGCATTTCCCTGAAGGAAATCTCTCTCTCTCCCTCCCTCTCTCCCTCTCTCTCTCTCATCTATCTATATTTTTTGTGAGATTTATATACCGCCCCACAGTGCAAGCACTCTCTAAGCGGTTTACAGCAGTAAGCAATGTATATATTGCCCCCAACAATCTGGGTCCTCATTTTACCGACCTTGGAAGGATGGAAGGCTGAGTCAACCCTGAGTCGGTGAGATTTGAACCGCTGACCTGTGGATCAGTCAGATAAAGTGGCCTGCAGTACTGCCTCTAACCGCTGCGCCACCTTGGCTCTATCTATCTATCTATCTATCTATCTATCTATCTATCTATCTATCTATCATCTATCATCTATCATCTATCTATCTATCTACCTACCTACCTACCTACCTACCTACCTACCTACCTACCTATCTATCTATCTATCTATCTATCTATCTATCTATCTATCTATCTATCTATCTATCTCTCATCTATATCTATCTATCTATCTATCTATCTATCTATCTATCTATCTATCTATCTATCTATCTATCTATCTATCTATCTATCTATCTATCATCTATTTATCTATCTAAAGCTTTTCTCAGGTTTTTTTCACCTCCTGGCTAATCTCCCTTCGGTTGTTTGTTCTTAAATCAGGATCACTTACTTTGTGAGGATGTGTTTGTTGCCAAAATGGCCAGCAAAACACACCTCAATTCATGGTATATGGTGGATAGTTCTTACATCAGGGCCTCAAAACACTTTATACTTCCTGGATGAAAGGCTAACAAGTTTGCTTGATTAGTGTCCATTTGTGTTTACTGTTACCCTGGAACACACCTTCCTTTATCGCTCACAGGTTTTGGACTGAGTCACTTAGGTAGAAAGCCACAAAACTGACCTGCTTTTCTTAGAATGATCACACCCTGATCAGCTTAGATAATTCCCCGGGGTTGAAAACACCAATCAATTGGTGCATAGACTTCCTGGTCATTTCAAATATGCAACCAGCAATCACGGGAAAAAAAATGTTTTTCAGTGGTTGTGCTAGCTGTGCTTTCCCATATCTGATGTTTACCGGATGTGTTGGAACTACAATACCAAACATGCTCGATCTGCATGGTCAACGGGCAGAAAAAGTAGCCTTGAGGAATAGGAAGAACAGCCACAGCCAAGGCAACACTTAGATTAATGAAATATAAGCCCAGGATAAAATTGTAACCTGAATACAGACAGTCCTTGACTTATGTCCACAATTACTGTATTTTTCAGATTATAAGTCACACCTAGATTTACAGGAGGAAAACAAGAAAAAAAATAATTTTTGGCCTCCGCGTGTCGTGTTTTCGCCCTCCCTGGCCCCCAGAAGCACTCTGCAGTGGTCCGCACTTCCCGTTTTTGCCAAAAACGCACCTGTTTTTGGCCTGCAGAGGGCTTCTGGGGGCCAGGGAGGGTGAAAACATGATGCGCGGTGGGTTCGGGAGCCCCAAAACAGGCCTGTATTCGGTCTATAAGACGCACCAAAATTTTCACCCACTTTTGGGGGGTGGAGTGCGTCTTATACTCCGAAAAATATGGTAAGCTAAAAATTCGAGGGCTTGTAAAATGTTCGATTATTTCTTACCCTCCTTTTTCATCACCTGAAATATCATACAAGTAGATTCTTTGCCGATTCGCCAGTTTTGGAATTAATTCAGCTGCACAAGTAAAGGGTGCTTAGTTTTTGTGCAATTATTTCACACACACACACACACACACACTCATTATCTTCCAGCCTTTAAGCATTAAATTCTCTGCGGATGGGGATGTGTTACAAATTCGAAGTAGCATAGGTGCTGAAAGTAAAGACTTACAACAGGTCCTCACACTTAGGATCACTGCAGCATCCCTGGGATCAAAATTTGGGCGCTTGGCAACCAGCATGTGTTTACAATGGTTGGAGCATTTCAGCTTAATGTGGTTGCCATGTGCAACTTCTCATGCTGTCAGGATTCATTTAATGTCAAAAGGAGGTTATAAAATTGGAGGTAACTCACTTGTCGACTACATGGGTTAGCAATGGAAGTTCTGGCCTCATTGCTTTCATATGTCTAGGACTACTTGTATAGGATCTCTTGCTTGAGCAGGGGGCTGGACTAGAAGATCTTCAAGGTCCCTTCCAGCTGTATTCTGATTCTATTTTTTTCCAGTGCAAGTTATGATTGGTAGGGATTCAGCAATTAGATCTCCTGAAGAATTTTGATATAAGTGAAAAGGAACCCTTTGGTGCTCTCTGAACTTGGTTATTTTCTTACAGACGTTGCATTACCCACACTAGGTAACACCATCAGTGTTAGCAGAGAGTGGGGTTCGCTTTCCCTACTAGCGCTGATGATGTCACCTAGTTAGGTAATGCAACGTCTGCAAGAAAACAACCAAGCTCAGAGAGCAGCCAAGGACCTTCTGTTTGAACCCTGAGCCACAAATATTCTCCTTTATTAACATACCTGCTATCTTGTACACGTTTTGACAAATAAATAAATAAAATAAAAATAAAAGAATGATCTCAGCTTGCCTTGAACCCGCAGCTTATAAAATAAAGACTTATTGGCAGGAAGGCTGAGCTTTTGAGGAAAGGGTGTCTGCCAATATCCGTGCGCAATGCAAGACAGATATTCAAGACGAAGATGCAAAACGAACACCAGGGAGTCCCAAAAGCATTTATTTCTTTGAATTCTTATTGATGCAACACTCTGTAATCACCTTCATGGGTAATTTCTTTTGTTAAAGCAGCTAAGATAACTGGCAGCAAAATGAAGCAATTAAAATCAGAATGGATAAACTGGATGGATCTTGGAAAGCAGTCTAGAAACAGTAATGAACTTTTTGGAAAGATCTCCTATGCAGATTTTTTAGGGTTGTGAGCATGTGGTTGTCATTCCGATGAGTCAGTCTCTCTCTCTCTCTCTCTCTCTCTCTCTCTCTCTCTCTCTCTCTCTCCCTCCCTCCCTCCCTCCCTGTATGTGTACATGTCTGTCAATCTGTTTATCCATCCATCTCGAAAACAATTGTCAGTAAAAAAAAATGGAACTCTTTTCATCCAGTTGCCTGGGTGATTTTACAGCATTGCAAAATAACAGAGTTGGAAGGGACCTTGGAGGTCATCTAGTCCAACCTTCTGCCCAAGCAAGAGACACTTTACAAACAGCTGTCCAGGCTCTTCTTGAAAACCTCCAGCGATGGAGCACCCACAGCTTCCGAAAGCAAGCTGTTTCACTGATTAATTGTTCTAACTGTCAGAAATTTCTACTTAATTCTAGGTTGGATATCTCCTTCCCTAAGTTTCCAATTTTCTTGTCCTGCCTTCAGGTGCTTTGGAGAATAAGTCAACTTCCTCTTCTCTGTGACAGTCCTTCAAATATTGGAAGATTGCTATCATGTCACCCCTAGTCCTTCTCTTCTTTAGACTAGACATAATTTCTGCAACTGTTCCTTATATGTTTTAGCCTCCGGCCCCCTAATCATCTTTGTTGCTCTTCTATGCACTTTCAATATCTAGAGTCTCTTTTTTTGTATAGGGGCAACCAAAATTGGACACAGTATTCCAACTTTCCAGTTGGAAATAAAGCAAAGCTAATCAGTCCAATGGTTGCTGGAACTGGGTATGTCTAGTTTGATGAAAAGAAGGACCAGGGGTGACATGATAGCAGTCTTCCAATATCTCAGGGGTTGCCACAAAGAAGAGGGAGTCAAGCTATTCTCCAAAGCCCCTGAAGGCAGGACAAGAAGCAATGGGTGGAAACTAATCAAGGAGAGAAGCAACTTAGAACTAAGGAGAAATTCCCTAACACTTAGAACAATTAATCAGTGGAACAACTTGCCTCCAGAAGTTGTAAATGCTCCAACACTGGAAGTTTTTAAGATGTTGGATAATCATTTGTCTGAAGTAGTGTAGGGTTTCCTGCCTAAGCAGGGGGTTGGACTAGAAGACCTCCAAGGTCCCTTCCAACTCTGTTATTCTATTCTGTCCAATTTACCCATGATGGTGGAAGAAACACATAGTAAATAATGGAAGGATGAGTCAACCTTGAGCCGGGGAGAATTGAATGATAGCAGTCTTCCAATATTTGAGGGGCTTGCCACAAGGAAGAGGGGGGGTCAACCTATTTTCCAAAGCACCTGAAGGCAGGACAAGAAGCAACGGATGGAAACTGATCAAGGAGAGAAGCAACCTAGAACTAAGGAGAAATTTTCTGACAGTTAGAACAATTAATCAGTGGAACAACTTGCCTTCAGAAGTTCAGAAGCTCCATCATTGGAGGTTTTCAAGAAAAGATTGGACAATCGTTTGTCCGGGTTGGTATAAGATTTTCTGTCTTGGGCAGTGGGTTGGACTAGAAAGACCCTTCCCGCCCTATGATTCTGTGATTCCTCAAGACAAGGCAGAGCAGAAAGCTATTAAAAGGCTCAGAAGAAACTTCCATTGAATCATTGTATCCTCATTTGATCATGAGCTTTTCACGAAGAAGTTTTAAGTTAAATTTCTCTTAACTCCTGGTGCAAAGCATACCATGGAGAAGTAGGTAGGAAGACTTCTGCTTCTATGGACTTCTCTTATACCGGTAATCCTCAACTTATGACCAAATTTCCTTTGCTAAGCAAGGCAGTTTTTGAGTGCGTTTTGCCCCATGTTACGACCTTTCTCGCCACGGTTACTAAGTGAATCACTGCAGTTGTTAAGCGAACCTGGTTTCCCCGTTGGCTTTGCTTGTCAGAAGGTTGCAAAAGGGGAATCATATTACCCCGGGACATTAAAGGCATGCCATCTGCCAAGCGTCCGAATTTTGATCGCATGGCTATGATAATGCTGCAAAAGTGTGAAAACCGCTCATTTTTTTCCCAGCGCCATTGTCACTTTGAACGGTCATTAAACGAATGACTGTAAGTCAAGGACTACCTGTGTGGTGTGGAAAAACAGGAGAGTCACTCCCACATTGCCTCCTTGAAGTGCCTTTGCACGCAACAAGCATACGATGAACGGTTGCAAGTACTCGGTATGGCTAGTCCAGTGAAGAGAAGGACCAGGGGAGACATGATAGCAGTCTTCCAATATTTGAGGGGCTGCCACAAAGAGGAAGGGGTCAACCTGTTTTGCAAAGCACCTGAAGGCCAGACAAGGAATAATGGATGGAAACTGATCGAGAGATTCAACCTGGAAATAAGGAGAAATTTTCTGACAGTGAGAGCAATCAACCAATGGAACAGAAGTTGCCTTTGGAAGTTGTGGGAGCTTCATCACTGGAGGCTTTCAAGAAGAGACTGGACTGCCATCTGTCAGAAATGGTGTAGGTAGGGTCTCCTGCTTGGGCATGGGGTTGGACTAGATGACCTACAAGGTCCCTTCCAACTCTGTTAGTCTGTATTATAATCTGTATCTTAATCATCCTTAAATTGATTGCAGGTCAGATTAAGGCCAGTTGTTGCCCCAAATACAAGCCAACAATGATGCCCTTTGGCTCTTCCATTGCTCAACCGACAGGGCTTAAGACACAACAAGTGCTCTTCACGGACATTGAGTGTGTCAATGAAAGAGTTAAGGGCATGATAGCAACTTTTCCTTTGGCGTTCTAAACAGAGTGTTAGTTTTCCTTAATGGTTAATCCAGGCTGATCTATAGGCTCACACTGTTGATTGCCATCACACAACATCCTTATGTTGTTTGCTTAAATGGCCCCTTTCTCTGGCTTTGAGTCATAAGTTGCCCATCCTGACCAAACACCTGGATTTGTGTAATCTCGCAAACCACAAAAAACAAAACAAAAAAACAACAACCACCGAATTTAAAACTAATCACGCCCTGCAGATATGTGGGCGATTGTGACTGCCGGATTTGCAACCCAGCAGTTTGGTTCCTATGGCTTGAAAAAAAAACATTTTTCTCTGCAGTGAAACCCCCAGATGGAAGGGATGAAAACAGACAAAGAGGTTTCGCACTCGTGGCTTCTCTAGCTACAGGTAGAGCCGCCCAGAGTCCTCCGGGAGTTGGGCGGCATATAAATATGAACAATAAAATAAAAAATAAATAAAATAAAAATAAGAGGACCATCCGTTTGAAGTTACAGTGGAACTAAAAAAATCCATGACCGGTCCTTCCACATTTCAAATATAGCGACATCCCCACAGTCAAAAATTCAAATACAGGTAGTCCTCAACTTACAACAGTTCGTTTAGTGACCGTGCAGTTTCAACCACACTAAAAAAGTGACGGTACGGCAGTTTTTCACCGTTATGACCTTTGAAGCATCCCGCATTAATCGCGTGATCAAAATTTAGACGCTTGGCAACTGGTTCATATTTATGACGGTTGCAGCGCCCCCTGGGGGTCACGTGATCCCCTTTTGCGACCTTTGGACAAGCAAAGTCATTGGGGGAAAAGCCAGATTCACTTAACAACCGTATTACTAAGTTTACAACTGCGCTGATTCACTTGACGACGTGTCAAGAAAGGTAGTAAAACAGGGCAAAACTCACTTAACGACTTGTCTCACTTAGCAAAGAGAAATTTTGGGCTCAATGGTGGTCGTACGTTAAGGTCTAGTCTACCTGTATTTATGACGGTCACAGTATCCCGGGGTCACATGATCCCCTTTTGCGACCTTCTGACAAGCCAAGTCAATGGGGAAAAAGTCAGATTCGCTTAACAACCGGATGACTCACTTTACAAACTTATCAATTCTGGGAGTTGAAATCCTACAGGTCTTAAAAGTTGGCAACTTTGGAGAGCCCTGGTTTAGGATTTGGAGAACCCGCAGCTGTTCAGACGACCTTCCTTGGTAGATGTGTATGGAGTCATCCAGCTCATGGTTTATTTATTTTATTTATTTTATTTGGCAGTTTTTCTATGCCGCCCTACTCCCTCAGGACTCAGGGCGGCGTACAACATTTTACAACCTTTGGGTTGTCCCAAAAGTGCTTTTTTCAGGAGGCAACTGGACTTTGTTTTTTTCTTTGAAGACGTTTCGCTTCTCATCCAAGAAGCTTCTTCAGCTCTGACTGGATGGTGGGGAATGGAAGGATTTATACTCCTTGCAGACAGCTGGTCATTTGCATCCTTTTAGGGAGTCGTTGAGGCCGCTTGGAGGTTCATCTGTATCCTCAGTTGTCCCAAAGGTGCTTTTTTTCAAGAGGCAACTGGACTTCGTTTTTTTCTTTGAAGACGTTTCGCTTCTCCTCCAAGAAGCTTCTTCAGCTCTGACTGGATGGTGGGGAAAGGAAGGGATTTATATTCCTTGCAGACTCCTTGCAAATGACCAGCTGTCCGCAAGGAGTATAAATCCTTCCATTCCCCACCAATCCAGTCAGAGCTGAAGAAGCTTCTTGGATGAGAAGCGAAACGTCTTCAAAGAAAAAAAAAAACCAGTTGCCTCATGAAAAAGCACCGTTGGGACTTCTTGATAGTTTTTTTTTTGGGGGGGGCGCTTTTCGGAAGCACCTGCTCAGAAATAATTACCCCCACCCACCCCCTTCCTCTCGCCTTCTCTCAGAAGCCCCCCTCCAACCCCCCCAGACCCCGAAACAGAACCGCACCGTTCCCCCCTCAAACCTTTCACGGACCGACGGACAAACGGACCCTCCCTCCGTCTCTTTTTCCTCAGCCGCCACCGACCCCTCGCCACACACCAGAAAGCCGGACCCGACCTGGCTCCTCCTTCTCCTCCTCCTCCTGCCGGGGCCCCGTGACGCTCCTCGCTCGAACACGAGGGCTGGCGGGGTGGGAAATGGGATCCGGGAGGAGGGGACGACGGAAAGGGGGACGGGCCCGCAGCGCCCAGCCGCGGCTTTAAACCTCGCACGGTCCAGTGTGTGGGGGAAACTTTTCGGCGCCCCGGACGACGCTGCTTTTCAATCCACGCCGCCGGCGGAGTAAAGCAGCTCAGGGCAGCGGGGGAAGGAGGAAAAAAAAGGGGGGAGGCTGGCCCCGCCGAACCTCGCACGCCCACCCCGCGGGTCAGGCTCGGAGAAAGCCGGAGCGCCCCCTCGGCAAGACGCGCTCGCGGCCGTTCAGCCGGTCAAGCCGCTCGCTCGCGCGCCTTCGCTTGCGCTTTGGCCCGCTCGCTTGAGGAGGGTCTCTCCGCCCGCTCGCGCGCGCGCGCCCTCCCGGCCCTGCCGGTCAAGGGGGTCGCGTGAGGAGAAGAAGGAGGAAGAGGAGGAGGGTCGTCTTCTGGGAAGCCGCCGCCGCCGCGGTTAGCGCTCTCTCCTCAGCCCGCCCGCCCGGATTTCCGAAAAGTTGCCAAGAAGAAGAAAGAGTCGCGAATAGAGCCCCGAAGGCGAGCTCGCCGGGTCGGCCCCCAGCTTCGGCGTCTTTCCGCTCCGCTTGCCTCGTGCGGACCTCCTCCTCCACGCGCGTCCTCGTTTTTTTTCGCCCCTGCCGCCGACGCTCCGAGCAGCCGCCAAGCTGGACGACCGGCGGAAAGGCGAGCCCAGGAGGTGAGGCTTTTTTGGGGCTTGTGGTGGTGGGGTTAGGGGTGGCGGGTTGTGGCCGAGCGGCGAGAGAGCGAGAGCGGGCTTGGTGTTTTCTCTCCTTGACCCGTCCGAGGTCGACACTAGCCGAGAGGAGCGTGTGTGTGTGTGTGTGTATGGGGCGAACCCGAGTTGACCCGGCTTGGCTAAAAACGTGTCGTGTGAAGGCGGCCAAGCGGGCGCTTTCTCTGCAGCCGCAGCGCCCCCCCCTTCCCCAGTCTTAACTCCCACCCGCTTTCTTTCTCGCGCGGGGCTTCTGCGGGCGGACCAGGTCTCCTGCTTCGCGCCCCGGCTGCTTTTCCCCCCCCTCCTCCCGACAACCCTGCGAGGTGGGAAAACCGAGAGGAATCGGAATCAGAATCGAGCTGGAAGGGACCTTGGAGGTCTTCTAGTCCAGCCCCACTCCTCTCAAGCGAAAGACCCTATGTCATTTCCGAGGCTACCATATCATAGCTGCCAAACCCCAAGCAGTTACCAGATGGTAGCCTAATGTCAGATCATTAGCTATCATCTAATGATTGTTTGCAATCTGGGTCCAATAGCTGTGAATCAACCAATCACAATCAGAATCAGAATGAAAATCAGAATACAGCTGGAAGGGACCTTGGAGGTCTTCTAGTCCAGCCCCCCACTCAAGCAGGAGACCCTATACTATTTCAGACAGATGACTGTCCAGTCTCTTCTTAAACCTGCCCCCCCAATAATGAAGCACCCACTTCTGAAGGCAAGCTGTTCCAACGGTTAAATGTCCTCACTGTTAGGAAGTTTCTCCTTAATTCCATGTTGCTTCTCTCCTTGATTAGTCTCCATCCATTGCTTCTTGTTCTGCCCTCAGGTGCTTTGGAGAATAGTTTGACTCCCTCTTCTTTGTGGCAGCCCCTCAAATACTGGAAGACTGCTATCATGTCACCCCTATCCCTTTCCCCCCCTCTAGACTAGCCAAACTCAAATCCTGCAACCGTTCTTCATATGTTTTAGCCCCCAGGCCCTTAATCATCTTAGTTGCTCTTCTTTGCATTTCCCCCCAAAGTTTCAACATCTTTTTTTGTGTGTGATGTGGTGCCCAAAAATGGATGTAGGATTCCAGGTGCCGGCAGGTGCCGAGTTGGGGTTTTCTGCCACACCTGTTGTTTGAGCCTCTGCAGAACGTGCCCGCTGGCCGCGTTCACACGACACATTCAGCCAAGTCAGGTCAAGACCTGGCAGCTCTATTCGCACAGTTGGGTTTCATGCTGGGCGGTTAAGGGGTGTGTGAGTCATAGGATGAGAGCCTGGAAGTTGGATTGGTTAGTAATCAGGTTTAAGTTGGTTGTAGGAATGCAGCCCCTGTTTTTGCATGCTAGGGGTTAGCTGTCCACTGGTGCTTCAGGTAGGGGATAAGGGGTTGTCAGAGTTCATTTCCTTCCACCTGAAGGCGAATGTCTTGGAAAAATCACGCTTTCTGCTTTGCTTCTTGCCCTCGGCTATAGTTGTGTTGCCCTCGGCTATAGTTGTGAGTTCTTGTGATGCAAGGACTCTTGAAACATGCTTGGATAAAGGCGTGGGAAAAGATGACACATACTCTCTCTCTCTCTGCAGGGAAAGTTTTGCAGTTTAGAGGAAGAGGAAGCTGGGAGTGGAAGAAGGGCTACTGCAGGGGTATAAATGGGGTGCGCAAGATCAAATTAGCGTAGTGGGAAAAAGTAAGTGAGACTGGAACTTGGGAGAAAAGTTGAAATTTCTTTTCAACTGGAATAGATTCAAATGGGAACGGTGGTATATCTTGCAAAAAAACTGACACATTTGGTGCTACCCTTTGGAAAAGATGGGGGGGGAATCAGATTGTCATTTGATTGTTTTTATCCTAGAGTTATAATTGCACTTAATAATGAATGAAAGGGTCACCATCTGTGAGCTGTTGGATAGTATTACTTGGTCTGTTGTATGGATGTTTGAGTGGTTCAGGGTGGGGAATTTGTGGCGGGTGGGCCGTGTTTTTAGGGATTGCTATGTGTGTTGGGACTGGTCTTGAAGCGTTATGTGAATTTCGTTGTATGGGTGTACTGTGTATATACGTACAATGACAATAAATAAATTATTATTTGAGCATCATGCTAAATCATGTTTTGATTAATCATGCTTTTTGAGTAAGTTGTAGCTGGTTCACATCATAATGTACAATAATCAAAACTTAGTCATATTTTGGCTTGTTGTGAGGTGTGAATCGGGACATCTTTTGGAAAATGGCACTAAAAGATACACATACCACATCTTTCTCACAACTTGAGGTGTGGATAGAGTCTCTAAATGTTGACTCTGAATAATTAAGGATAAAGCATTTTTGGGGAAAGCTATACAATCTAGAGTAGGGTCCTAGCCTTGCATTGCAGTTACTCCTTTTAATCAGGGTACATGACAAAGACATATTGGGAAGAAAGCCGGGAGGAAAAGAGAACAAGCTTTGGGCGGGAAGCAAGAATAGAATAGAATAACAGAGTTGGAAGGGATCTTGGAGGTCTTCTAGTCCAACCCCCTTCTTAGACAGGAAACCCTACACCAACTTCAGACAAGTGGTTATCCAACATCTTCTTAAAAACTTCCAGTGTTGGAGCATTCACAACTTCTGGAGGCAAGTCGTTCCACTGATTAATTGTTCTAACTGTCAGGAAATTTCTCCTTAGTTCTAAGTTGCTTCTCTCCTTGTTTAGTTTCCACCCATTGCTTCTTGTTCTACCCTCAGGTGCTTTGGAGAATAGTTTGACTCCCTCTTCTTTGTGGCAGCCCCTGAGATATTAGAACACTGCTATCATGTCTCCCCTAGTCCTTCTTTTCATTAAACTAGAAAGAAGAGAATATTTAGAGGTTTTGATTGCAGGAAGTCCTCAACTTACAACCGTTTGTTTAGTGACTGCTCAAAGTTACACGGGCACTGGAAAAGCGACTTTGACCATTTCAGCATTATGGTCACGTGATCAAAATTCAGATGCTTGGCAACTGTTTCATAGTTACGACGGTTGCACTGCCCCTGGGTCACGAGATCCCCTTTTGTGACCTTCTGACAAGCAAATTCAATGGAAGTGAAGCTAGATTCACTTAACAACCGCGTTACTGACTTGACAACTGCAGTGATTCACTTAACGGTGGCAAGAAAGTTCGAAAAATGGGGCAAATCTCACTGAGCATCTGTCTTACTTAGCAACAGAAATTTTGGGATCATTTGTGGTCGTAAGTCAGGGACTACCTGTACTGCAGACCGTGGTTAACAGTTTGAAGGGAGTTATCATGAGGAATCGCGATGTCTGGGGTTGAGGTATACCCTGGTTGCGTCTAGAATTACTTCAATGTACTTTACAACAGGCGCTGTTTTTGCTTTAGACTTAAACTGGAGTTATTGAGTGTTTGTTTTCCTTTTTAAAAAAGCATTTGTCTTAATGTCCCAAAGGTGCTTTTCTTTCAAGAGGCAACTGAACTTTCTGGTTTTTCTTCGAAGACGTTTCGCTTCTCATCTCTTCTTGAGAGCTGAAGACACTTCTTGGATGAGAAGCAAAACGTCTTCGAAGAAAAACCAGAAAGTTCAGTTGCCTCTTGAAAAAGCACCTTTGGGACAACCGTGACCTGGATGACGGAGAATCTCCACAGACATTTGTCTTAATGTTGTGCTTGTTTCAGTAAAAAACAAAAATTAGAATGCTCAAAGCTGACTTTTGTCTATGGATCTAAAGGAGATCTTGGGGTCCCACCAGACAGGAGTCCCAAGCAGAGCTATCTCTAAGGCAGCAATGGCGAACCTTTTTTTCCTCAGGTGCCAAAAGCGTGTGTGCGCACGCTATCGCACACGTGTGAGTGCCCACACCCATAATTCAATGTCTGGGGAGGGCGAAAATGGCTTCCCCCGCCCCCTGGAGGCCCTCTGGAGGGCAAAAATGGCCCGTTTCCTGACTTCCGGTGGGCCCAGTAGGCCCATTTTTCGCCCTCCCCAGGCTCCAGAGGCTTCCCTAGAGCCTAGGGAGAGCGAAAATGCCCTCCCCCCTCCTCCCTGGAGGCCCTACAGAAGCCGAAAACCCCCTCCCAGAGCCTCCCCGTGAGCCGAAAATCAGCTGGCCGGTGCACACATGCGCGCTGGAACTAAGGTAGGGCAACCGCTCGCGTGCCGGCAGATATGGCTCCGCGTGCTACCTGTGGCACGCGTGCCATAGGTTCGCCATCACTGCTCTAAGGGGTTATGAAAAAAGAAAATCAATATGGTGACCATAATTATGCACTCACAGCTGCTAAGTTGATATTTTGATGCTCTGTGGATATCCCTAACTCCAGGCCAGCCCGTCTCTTTCTTTGTCCTCTGAAAGACTCGAATATAAATGTAATGAGATTGATACATTATTAAGGTCCAAAATCATGACTGATCCTGACCAACTGTAAGCTAAGGCATCTACCGGTCCAGTATCTGATTTTTTTTTGTATAAATGATACCGCGCTTCAATGGTTAGATGGCCTAGACCAGGGGTAGGCAAAGTTGGCTCTTCTATGACTCGTGAACTTCAACTCCCAGAATTCCTAAGCTAGCATGATTGGCTCAGAAAGTCTGGGAGTTGAAGTCCATGAGTCATAGAAGAGCCAACTTTGCCTACCCCTGGCCTAGACCAGTGATGGTGAACCTATGGCATGCGGAGCCATATCTGCCGGCACGTGAGCCATTGCTCTAGCTCAGCTCCAGCATGCATGTGTGTGCCGGCCAACTGATTTTCGGCTCACGTGGAGGCTCTGGGAGGGCGTTTTCGGCCTCTGGAAGGCCTCCGGGCGGGGGGTTGAGAGGGCATTTTCGCCCTCCCCGGGCTCTAGGGAAGCCTCTGGAGACTGGGGAGGGCAAAAAATGAACCTACCGGGCCCACCCGAAGTCAGGAAATGGGGGAGCGGAGGGGATTGTGTGCACATGCATGGGGGGCGGGGCAGCATTGAATTATGGGTGTGAGCACTCGAGTGTGTGCAATAGCATGTGCGTGCGCGCTTTCGGCACCCGAGGGAAAAAAGGTTCGCCATCACTGGCCTAGACATTGGTATTTGAATATAGATCTTGTTAACGTTTCTATTTTAGTGTGTTTTATTAATCTAGGTGAAATGCCAACATATATTGCAAGTTCATATATGATATGCCATGTGGCAGTGTTTCTCAACCTCAGCTACTTTAAGACCTGTGGACTTCAACTCCCAGAATTCCTCAGCCAGCCCTGCATTCTGTGCATAAGTCCACAGGTCTTAAAGTAGCTATGGTTGAGAAACCCTGCCGTATGCTAAATAAATAAGGTCAAATAAATAAATGCTAAATAAATAAAGCAAAGGGGGGCAGTCTCAGTGAGCCCCATTATAGGTTCCAATAACAGTCCCACTGCTGGGAACTGGTTTGCTTTGGAAGATAACACTATTGATACTACTGCATTTGTAAGAGCCATGGTGGCGCAGGGGTTAGAATGTAGTATTGCAGGTTAATTCTGCCAACTGCCAGCAGTTTGATTGTCACCAGGCTCAAGGTTGACTCAGCCTTCCATCCTTTCGAGGTGGGTAAAATGAGGACCCAGATTGTTAGGGGCAATATGCTGATTCTGGAAACTGCTTAGAGTGGGCTGTAAAGCACTGTGAAGCGGTATATAAGTCTAAGTGCTATTGCTACTGTTGAGCATTGTGAATGTTACAGGTAAAAGACACACCTCTGCCCCCCACCTTCTTGCATTTTCCTCAAAAACCAGCCTTCCCCAATGGTTGCATCCAACCTGTGTTGTGATTGCAACACTCAAAACTTCCAGCAAGCATATCGGCCACAGAAGATACTTGGTGAGCACCCTGTGGGTGAAGATTACTCTACATCAAAGGTCTTCAAACTTGGCAACTTTAAGACTTGTGGACTTCAACTCCCAGAATTCTCCAGCCAGCATAGCATAGCATAGCATAGCATGGCTGGCTGGAGAATTCTGGGAGTTGAAGTCCACAGGTCTTAAAGTTGCCAAGTATGAGGACCCGTGCTCTACATATTTCTTGTACTTCCGTTTAATTACAGCTTGATCTGTAGAGGAAGAACGAAAAGAATGTCTCCAGACTCTTATCTCAGTTTTGCTTTAAAACCGAACTAAAGCTGCCTGGGCTATTATCCAGTTTGACTTTCAGGAACCCGATCATAATCTCCAAAGGATTAAATTCTGTGAGTAATTATGGCTCCTTTCAGGAAACACCAGAGCTGTGCTTGAGAAAGTAACAAATAGCATGCTTGGATTCAATCAGAAACGGATGCATTTCTGCATGCGTGAGTTTTGCCCTTCCAGGTCTACTTACTAGCTCTTTTTTGATAAGGCATTTGAGCCCGGGGGCATTTACTCAAATGCCAACCGCAAGCACTTTGCATGAATATGACACTTCATATAAATCTGTGTTATTCTCAGAACCTGTTTGACTGGCACTTGGGAGAAATAAGGCACAGAGATTGTGCATGGAGTATGTGGCATTGTTTATTCTGAGTGCAAATGAGGCACACGTGAGAGACTCATTCATGATATGGAACCACCAGTTTCTATTTATATTTCTATCCCACTTTTGTTATTTTTACAAATTAGGTGGCAAACATACCTTCATCCTCCTATTTTCCCCAGCACAACAGCCCTGTAAGATGCATTGGGCTGTGACTGGCTCAAAAGCACCCAGCTGTCTTTCATGCCTAAGGCGGGACTGGAACTCATAACCTCCTGGTAATTGGCCCAAAGTCAGCCAGTTGTGTTTCACGCCTAAGGCAAGACTGAAACTCACAGACTCCTGCTGATTGGCCCAAAGTCACCTGGCTGTCTTTCATGCCTAAGGCGGGACTGGAACTCTCAGACTCCTGGTGATTGGCCCAAAGTCACCCAGCTGCCTTTCACACCTAAGGCAATACTGAAACTCACAGACTCCTGCTGATTGGCCCAAAGTCACCCGGCTGTGTTTCATGCCTAAGGCGGGACTGAAACTCACAGATTCCTGGTGATTGGCCCAAAGTCAGCCAGTTATGTTTCACGCCTAAGGCAAGACTGAAACTTACAGACTCCTGGTGATTGGCCCAAAGTCACCAGGCCAGCTTTCATGCCTAAGTCAGGATTAGAACTGATAAGAGAATATTTGTAGTTCAGGGCTGAACAGCAGTGCTCTGATGATGTTACCTAGTTTGGTAATGAAACGTCTGCAAGAAAGCAGCCAAGCTCAGAGTATCAAGGTCTTTGCAGGACTGGTACTCACAATCTCCTTCTTTCTAGCCTGGTACCTTAATCACTAGACTTTAGGCTTTATTTTGAGGCATTTGAAGATCCTTCTTATCTGTCAGGACAACTTTGTCTATAGGTGCCACTGCTTAATGCAGAAAAAGTAGAGTGCTGGAACACACTTCCTCTGCCATTTCAGTGAAAGCTGGATGCATTTGTATTCTAACAGAAGGGAAAGGGAATTGTGCCTAGATATACACCGGTTGCTCCAGATACACATAAATTAACTCATATCCATCTCAGGTGTGTTACCATGTTGTGGTGACATCAGTGGCAGTGGCAACTTGTTGCCTGCATTCTTCTTCTTCTTGTGCTATATCCATCATCGGATGTTGGCGATCATATTGGCAATTTTATTTTTGTCAACAGCCGCATGAAAATTTTGTCCAAACCAGTCCCTTAGTTTTTTAAGCCATGATGTTCTTCTTCTGCCTGGACCTTGTTAGCCTTCAATCTTTCCCTGGAGGATTAAGTGAAGGGTGCCGTATTTTTCTGGGTGTCACATCACATGTCCGAAGTAATCTAACTTTTGCTTTTTTATGGCTTTGATGATTTTCCTTTGCTTTCCCAGGAGGCTTATCCCCTCATTTCTGATTTTTTTAACCCAGCTTATATGTAACAGCTGCCTGTAAATCCACATTTCAAATGCTTCTAGTCTCTTCAAGTGGCTTTCTGTCAGAGACCAACTCTCCACTCCGTAGATAGCAAAGTTGTAGCATCTGACTAGTCTGATTTTCAATCTTAGGCTTATGTCGTGACTGCAGAAGACCTTTTTCATTTTGAAGAATGCTGTTCGAGCTTTCTCTATCCTTGTCTTGACTTCACTGATCATGTCCCAGCATAGCTGAAGGCAACACTATGGGTGACCAGTCATGCAGTCCTTTTAAAACTTGAGTTTTCCTGGCTTCTGCTGGTTTAGCTTGTGCAAAAGTTAAACCAAGTCTGCTATTCTCTTCAGCGGTTGGATTGTTTGACATGACATCTCCGGTTAACGTTTTAAACCTGTTCCCATTTAGAAAGAACAAATGGAATGCAAACACATCAGCTGCCTTGGGTTGATTAAACTGACATCAACTCTCCATTCTAGGAAGACCTGTTTCCGTAAGCTGCGTGAAATCCCTAGTTTGTCATAAGGCTAACAAAATGTAGTCCACACAGTCTTTCTATAGAAAATAGAAGAACACATTTCTTAACCTGCCCTTATTCCTGTTACGTCTATTGCTCTTAGCTAACCCAAAGTCCTCGTCACTACCCACTCAGCCTGCTTGTTTAACATTCTTTTGTTCCCTCTCCCTCTCTCTCTCTCTCTCTCTCTCTCTCTCTCTCTCTCTCTCTCTCTCTCTCTCTCTCTCTCTCTCTCTCTGTGTGTGTGTGTGTGTGTGTGTGTGTCTTTTCCCCCACCCAAATCGTTGTAATATTGTAATAAGCCTATCCTTTGTTAGCCTGCCAATCCCCTGTTTTGGATTTTGTCCAAGGCTTCATTGGTCTGTGAGCTGGGAGGTAGCTCAATTTTCCCCATATTATTTCTTGATCGTGCAGTTAGATTTATTTCCACTTTCAATTAGGGTTTAGATAACTATTTTGCTTTGTAATTTTTCTGCAGTACCCGTAGGGTTTATAGCATAGCGGACTTCGTGCTTTCAGTTGGAAAGTCATCTGAATTTCTGTGTTAATAATTGCATCTGCTCTTCATCTAAAGACTTATCTGCCATCTGCACTTTGGGTTTTCCTCCTGTGACTGCCATTAATCTAAATTACATTATGTTCTTGATATCAGCTAACTTATAAAGGTCAGTTCTTAAGGCCTTGTCACTCTGTAGTGTGATCAAGAGGCAACATTTATGTCTAGGCAAGGTTGATTTTCAGTGACTGATATCATCAAGATATTGAGACATAAAATACATCGATGGCAGAAATAAAATCTGCCCTCTGATTCTGTGTAACTCTTATCTTCCTGATAGCCTTCTAGAAGAGATAATCCAGTTATCTTTGCCCGTACTTGTCTTTTTGGCTCTTTGGCATTACCAAATATTTCCCCCGGGACATATATTGTTGATTTAATGGTGGGTATTTGGTTAGCCCAGTCTTAGAAATAATCTCATAAAAGTTTTTAGGTTGCTCAGTTTTATATTGGCTTGCAGGAGATCCGAAGTGGATGGATAGAAATTTCTACAATTTTAAATGGACCTTAAAGACTTAGGTCTGAGGTGTCAAACTCAAGGCCTGGAGTCCGGATCTGGCCCACAGAGTACTTAGATCTGGCCCGCGGGGCCTCCTGGAAACAGCGAAGGACCGACCCGCGGTGACTCTGCCAGTGAAAACGGAGCTTAGGCGGCCCTTCCGAGCTCTCTTTTCGCTGGCAGAGGATTGCAGGAGACTGTCGCAGCCAAAAACGGAGCTCAGGAGCCCGTTTTCGCTGGCAGAACGCTCGGGCCACCACTGGCGCCCCTGACACGAGTGACATCGAGCTGGCCATGCCCACCTTGGCCATGCCCACCCCGGTCCCCTGAGATCAAACACAACCCTAATGCAGCCCTCAATGAAATCGAGTTTGACACCCCTGACCTACCGTGTTTCCCCGAAAATAAGACATGTCCCGAAAATAAGCCCCACAGGGCTTTTTCGGGACATGCCTTGAAATAAGCCACCCCCCCAACTACTTCCGGTGGAAAGGGGGGGGACATGCCGGGAGCCGCTCTTTTTGCGGCGGCACTTTTTTGGCCTGGAAAGAGAGAGAGAGATCCCTCAAGGAGTTTCCCTGCAAAGACCTGCTGAAAAGAGAAGCGGCGAACTTCCAGATGCTGGTAAGATGAGCGCCTCGCAGCCCGGCCCTCCCCTGCATTCCCCGCCACCCCCAAATTGTGCCTGGTGATCTTACCAGCGTCTGGAAGTTTGCGGCTTCTCTTTTCAGCAGGTCTTTGAGGGAAACTCCTTCAATGTCTGGAGTTTCCTTCAAATGTCTCCTTCAAACTCCTTCAAACTCCTGAGTCCTTCGGGAGTTGGGCGGCATATAAGAATAACAAAATAAAATAAATGTAAAGGAGAAGTTATCGCGAGTGCGAAAAGTTGTTAATTGGTCGCACTCGTGATAACTTCTCCTTTACATTGAAGGAGTTTCCCTCAAAGACCTGCTGAAAAGAGAAGCCGTGAACTTCCAGACGCTGGTAAGATCATCAGGCACAATTTGGGGGTGGCGGGGAATGCAGGGGAGGGCCGGGCTGCGAGGCGCTCACTTTACCAGCGTCTGGAAGTTTGCCGCTTCCCTGTCACCGCCTTCCTCACTCTGTCGCGCCACGCCCCATCCGCTCAAAGTCCTTCAAAGCATTTTAAAGGGATCCGTTTTGCCTGCCATGAAGGGAACCAATGCTTGCCTCCTGTTCTTCGGGGAACATTGGTTCCCTTCATGGCAGGCAAAACGGATCCCTTTAAAATGCTTTGAAGGACTTTGAATAAGGTGACCAGACGTCCCGATTTTGGCGGGACAGACCCGCTTTTTAATGATTTGTCCCGCGTCCCGCCCGTCCTCTAAAAAGTCCCGATTTTTGGAAAGAATGCACGACTAGGGCATTCTTTCCAAAAATCGGCCTGAAAGGGGGGCGTGCCAGATTGGGGGGAGTTAAAACTCCGGGAAGGCAGCCATGTCGGGCTCCGTGGTGGCCAAATCGTGGCGCATGCGCCAAATGTCACGCATTGGATGATTGCAAGTGGCGCATTGCAATCATCCAATGGACAGGAAATGTGACGCTTTTCTGCCCGGCGAGTGGGACTGCAGCGCGCGCCGAAGGAAAGCCGGAAGACGGCGCCGAGCGCCCAAGGCTCTCCAGGCAGCGGCAGGCGACAGCGGGCGCCGGCCGAGTCCTCTCACGGGCAGCCGGTCCGACCCTGTCTCCACCAAGGAGGAGAGGGAAAGGGAAGCATCCCCTGCCGTCCCATCCGAGAGCCGCCGAGGGCTAAATCGCCGCCTTTCTCCTCCTCCTCCTCCCCCGGCTGGGCTGATGGCTGCCCGTCTTCCAGGAGCCTCGGTAGGTTGGTGGCTGCTGGATCTTCTTCAGCCAGCCCTCTCCACAGCCACGAAGGAACAAAGAAAAGAAGGAGGAAGTTGTAGTCGTCGTCCGGCACCGCCGCCTTCGCCATGGCTGGACACGCCGCTGCTGCCCTGCAGGCGAGGCGGTGGCGACGGTCGGGGCTCACCTGCGAGGCAGGCGCCGGCAGGATTAACGCGCATGGGAGGGAAGGAGAGCGCGCTACTGCCACCGCTGAAACTTCCAAGCCGGGCGGGAGCTCCGGGCAGGAGACCGAGACGGAGGGCAACGTCGGCGCTCCGGGGCTCCTTCGGCCGCTTGAATGGCAGGGAGAATGGCAGGGATGCAGCAGCGGGCGTTTTTGAGCTCCCGCCCGGCTTGGAAGTTTCAGTACCCGGCGTATAAGACGACCCCTGACTTTTGAAAAGATTTTCAAGGGGTAAAAAGTCGTCTTATACGCCGATACATACGGTAGATAGATAGATAGATAGATGATAGGTAGATAGATATGGATGGAGAGAGAGATAAAGAGATGGAAAGGGAGAGATGAGAGAGAGAGAGAGAAGATAGATTGATAGATGATAGATGATAGATAGATGATAGGTAGATAGATATGGATGGAGAGAGAGATAAAGAGATGGAAAGGGAGAGATGAGAGAGAGAAGATAGATAGATAGATAGATAGATAGATAGATAGATAGATAGATGATAGGTAGATATGGATGGAGAGAGAGAGATAAAGAGATGGAAAGGGAGAGATGAGAGAGAGAGAGAAGATAGATAGATTGATAGATAGGTAGATAGGTAGATATGGATGGAGAGAGAGAGATAAAGAGATGGAAAGGGAGAGATGAGAGAGAGAGAAGATAGATAGATAGATGATAGGTAGGTAGGTAGGTAGGTAGGTAGGTAGATATGGATGGAGAGAGAGAGATAAAGAGATGGAAAGGGAGAGATGAGAGAGAGAAGATAGATAGATGATAGATAGATAGATAGATAGATAGATAGATAGATAGATAGATAGATAGATAGATAGATAGATAGATAGATAGATATAGATATAGATATATAGAGAGATATAGAGATATATAGATATATAGATATAGAGATAGAGATAGAGATAGAGATAGAGATAGAGATAGAGATAGATAGATAGATAGATAGATAGATAGATAGATAGATAGATAGATAGATAGATAAATAGATAGATGATAGGTAGGTAGGTAGGTAGGTAGGTAGGTAGATAGATATGGATGGAGAGAGAGAGAAAGAGATGGAAAGGGAGAGATGAGAGGGAGAGAGAGAGTAGATAGATAGATAGATAGATAGATAGATAGATAGATAGATAGATGATAAATAGTTAAATAGATAGACAGACAGACAGACAATATGGATGGAGAGAGCGAGATAAAGAGATGGAAAGGGAGAGATGAGAGGGAGGGGGAGAGAGAGAGAGAGTAAAGGGTTTTGTGGTTTCCAGTTCTCTGTCCTAATGACTGGCTGGGTGGGCGTGGCTAGGGGGGGTCATGTGACTGGGTGGGTGTGAGTGATGTCAAGTTGGCCACGCCTACCCAGGTTTTGTGGCTCTCTGTGGTTTTTTTTCTGTGGGAAACGGGTCCAAATGACTCTTTGAGTTTGCCGACCCCTGGTTTACTCAGATTGGCCAAGTTTACCCAGCCAAATCCCTCCAAGAACTAATAGCTGCATAAAAAAGAAAGAAAGAAAAAGAAAGAAAGAAAGAAAGAAAGAAAGAAAGAAAGAAAGAAAGAAAGAAAGAAAGAAAGAAAAGGTTGTATGGCTGCCCTGAGTCCTACGGGAGTGGGGCGGCATACAAAAACGACCAAAAATAAATAAATAAATAATTTTAAATCAGGAACCCACCCACCCCGGTCAATGGTGTCCCTCTTTACCAATGTTAAAATCTGGTCACCTTAACTTTGAAGCATTTTGAAGGGACGCACGCCACACCACGCCCTCCTGCCCTGCCAAACCCCAGCACGAGACGCCCCTCCTACCTCGGTCGCGTTCTTACAGTCTTCTCTCCATGGCAGCCCGTTCCAAAAGAACGTCTCGCGAGTTCAAAGTTCTTGAACTCGCGCGGAGTTCTTTTATCTCCAGGGTTATCAATTGATTATCTTCAGATATGCATTTGGCATAATCAGAAAAAAAGAACCTAGCATTTTGGGGTGGGGACTAGAATAATGTATAGAATAATTATCATTTCTGTTGAAAGGAAAGCAGTTGGCAATAAAACAGTGACTAAGAATTCATTTACTGTACAAATGGAGAAAGACTGATGTAAATAAGAGAAAAAATTGTCTCCTCAAATTAAGACCAGCATTTCCGTTGCTAAGCAAGATGAGTATTCAGTGAGTTTTGCCCCATTTTATGACCTTTCTTGCCACAGTTGTGAAGCGAATCACTGCAGTGGTTAAGTTAGGAACACAGCTGTAAGGTCAATCTGGCTTCCCCGTTGTCAGAAGGTCACAAAAGGAGATCACATGACCCCGGGACACTGCAACCGTCATAAATGTGAGCCAGTTGCCAAGGGTATGAATTTTGATCATGTTATTATAAGGAGGCTGCAATGCTGGTTGGTCATAAGTCTAAAGGCACTTTTTTTCAAGAGGCAACTGAACTTTCTTGTTCTACTTTGAAGATGTTTCGCTTCTCATCCAAGAAGCTTCTTCAGCTCTGACCAGCCGAAGAAGCTTCTTGGATGAGAAGTGAAACGTCTTCAAAGAAAAGCAAGAAAATCCAGTTGCCTCTTGAAAAAGCGCCTTTGGGACATCCAAGACCTGGATGGCTGAGAATCTCCATAGACATTTGGTCATAAAGCACTTTTCTTCAGTGCTTCAAATGGTCACTGAATAAATGGTTGTAAGTCAAGGATTACCTGTAGTGGGACGATGTGATAATATTATTTCAGAGGAATTAAATGCTAAGGTGGTAGGAGGGTTAGATCAGGGAAGGAGACCCCAGGAGGGGGTATTTAAAGAGAAGGAGGCAGGTTAAATGAAACTGATAGAAAGCGAGGGAAAGGAAAATGCTGGCATAGGTAAAACATATTAGAGAAATGTAAGATCAAAATTTCTCATAATGAGCTGCCAGTGGGAAGACTTAAAATTTTGAGTGAGCAGATATCAGAATGGGAAGATTTAGGAATTGATTTTGTAACTACTGGGAGACAGTAGAGGAGTTTGAACCGTTGCAGAAGAAAGCAATAGAAGGGTTGAAGAAAATTGTGGGAAAATGGCTTTTAGCTCAGAATGGGAGAGAGACTTTCACAGAATTTAATAATTTAATAACTTAAATTTGATAATTTAAGATAGACAGTTCACCTGTAGAACATATTGTCCTCCAAGTGTTGCTAGAGGGGACACTTAACGTTAAATAGAAAATCTTTGACTAAGATTAGTTTTTTATCATGAAAAATGAGATTGATTTTGCCCTTTTTCGAAACGTCCCTAATCTTCGCTTTTGAATGGAAAATAATAACAATGATTGCACATTGACAAAATTTCCACCTGTCAGTTACAAAAGGTCACACTGTTTGGGTCTGCACAGACACTCCACCGGTACATTATGACATTCCTAGGTTCTTGGGAAGCACTTGATGTGTACGAAGATGCACATCAACTCAAGAGCAGGGAGATGTGACTTCACACTGTTGTGTATGTAATAATTGGATGTGGCACTATCTTGGAGATAGCAGAATAGAAGAGAAAGAACTGTAGGCAATTATAAAATGCAAAGAGATGCAAATAGAAGTAGAATTTAACTGGGGCAAAAGAAAGCAAAGACAGTACCAATAGCAATAGGTACCTTCGGTGCAATCTCAAAACTTCTAGAGCAGCGGCCCCAAATGTTTTGGGCCAGTGGTGGGATTCAGATTTTTTTACTACCGGTTCTGTGGGCATGGCTTGATGTGCGTGGCGTGGCTTGTTGGGCGTGGCTGGGGAAGGATATTGTAAAATCTCCATTTCCACCCCACTCCAGGGGAAGGATACTTCAAAATCCTCATTTCCTCCCAATCAGCTGGGACTCGGGAGGCAGAGAGTAGATGTGAGCGGGGCCAGTCAGAGGTGGTATTTACCGGTTCTCCGAACTACTCAAAATTTTCACTACCAGTTCTCTGAACTACTCAACATTTCCACTACCGGTTCTCCGAACTACTCAACATTTCCGCTACTGGTTCTCCAGAACTGGTTAGAACCTGATGAAACCCACCTCTGTTTTGGGCACCAGTGACCGGTTCCGTGGAGAGAGGTTTTTCCGTGGACCAGAGGAGCCACGGTTTCGTGTGCTGCCTGCATCCCACAGGTGGAGCTTCTTTACTTGTTTGCATGGCCCAGTTTCTGGCATGCCACGGCACAGTTCTGGTTGGGGAACCTCTGATCTAGACCATCACTTGAACATCATCGGCATTGACAAAATCTCCATCCGTCAATTGCAAAAGGCAGCTTGACTTGGAACAGCTTACATCCTGTGATGATACCTTTAACATCATGAAACAATAGCATCAGGTCCTTAAGAAGGACTCAATTGGTGGATTAAAAGTGTTAAATCCAATCTAGATATTTGGCTGACTGTACAACCAGCCATCATACATTGATTGCTACAGCTTTGATACGGAGAGTATAGATAGTCCTTGACTTGTGACCACAGTTGAGCCCAAAATTTCTGTTACTTAGTGAGACAGTTGTCAAGTGAGGTTTTGCCCGGTTTTACAACCTTTCTTGCCACAGTTGTTAAGTGAATCACTGCAGTTATTAAGTTAGTAACACGTCATTCAGTGAATCTGGCTTCCCCATTGACTTCGCTTGTCAGAAGGTCACAAAAGATGATCACATGACACTGGAACCGTCATAAATACGAGTCAATTGCCAAGCGTCTGAGTTTTGATCATGTGACCATGGGGATTCTGCAACGGTCGTAAGTATGAAAAATAGTCATGAGTCACTTTTTTCAGTGCTGTTATAACTTCAAACGGTCACTAAATGAACTGTTGTGAATTGAGGATTGCCTGTACTAATAAAATTTGTGATAGTTCAGAAATCTGCTAATAGCTGAACTTTGAAAAACTAAGCATGAATAAATTGTGAATCTCACCATTAAAAGAGAGACAGAGTTTCTAAACACCAAGTTCTGCCATAGGGAATAAATATTTTGATCAAGTAACTCATTTATTTAACCTGGAATTGATGAGCATAAATGATATGTACTATTTACTTTAATCCCCATTTACGTTAAGTGCAAATTGTTGCAGCTTGTAAGTAGCATTATTTAAAAGAATGTGTATAAATGTTGATAAAGTATTAATGTTTAGCTTTGTTAAAATTATAATACCAGTGTCTAACTATTGCAATTAAGACAGGCAGATGTTCAGGTCTACAGAATACAGATGAATAGTCAATTTTGGATTATCTTCATTTTTGGACATAAAATGCAATATTTTTAACCAACTTGTTATAGCCCGTAGATCAGGAGTGTCAAACTCGATTTCATTGAGGGCTGCATCAGGGCTGTGTTTAACCTCAGGTGTGTGAGTGGGCGTGGCCAGGGTGGGCGTGGCCAGCTCAACGTCATTGATCTCCGAGGCGCCTTTGGTGGCTGGAGCACCTTGCCAGTGAAAACAGGCTCCTAAGCTCCGTTTCCGGCTGCACTGGCCTCCTGCAACCAGAGGTGGTATTCAGCCGGTTCGGACCGGTTCAGGCGAACAGGTAGCAGAAACTTGAGTAGTTCGGAGAATCGGCAAATATCACCTCTGGCTGCCCCTCCCCCGCCGTTTCCTGTCCTATATTCCCTTGTTTTTTTAGCTCAGCTGATTCGCGCAGCAGAGTGGATTGCTGCGCCTCAGCTGAGCTAAACAACAGCTCAGCTCACCAGCACTGACACCGAGGGCGGTCTTTAAGTGCTGTGCACGTGTGCGAAGCGCGCTCTCATAGAACCGGTAGGAAAAGATTTGGAATCCCACCACTGCCTGCAACCCTCTGCCAGCAAAAACGGAGCCCAGGAGGGCCGCGCATGGCCCTCCTGAGCTCCGTTTTCACCGGCAGAGGCCCCACAGGCCGATCACTGTTTCCAGGGTGGCCCCGCGGGCCAGGTCTAAGCATCCTGCCGTTGAGTTTGACACCCCTGCCGTAGATAGACATGGTCTCAGTTCTCTCTAAGTTGAGAAGAGAAAATGAATCTTCACCCCTTTCTATGAAAAAAAATATATTGCTTCCTTTACTTCTGATATAAATCTATCAGAAGTACAGTTACAAGAACTTCTCTTTCATAATATTTTTAAAGAAATGTTAAAGATTGGGAAATTATTAATTTTTCTGGGGGGGGGAGTTCCCCTTTCATTTCCTGGAAATTTGCATAGCAAATTTGAATATTAACTTGTTGAACTAGGTACGATCATTGTGTCATTTTCCCACACAAGGTAAGTTGTGTTGAAAGGGAACGACGGACGGGGGAAACAGGAGACTGGAATCATAGCATGCATAGACAGCCAGAGTTATAAAAATACATCATACAGGTAGTGCTTGATTTACGACCATTTGTTTAGTGACCATTCAAAGTTACAATGGCCCTGAGAAAAGTGAATTGTGATCACTTTTCACACTTAATGACTCGGTAGTCACATGATCAAAATTTGGACACTTAGCAAATGGCTCCTATTTATGATGGTTGCAGTGTCCCAGGGTCATGTGATCCCCCTTTGCGACCTTCTGACAAGCAAACTCAATGGGGAAGCCAGATTCACTTAACAACCGTATTGCTCACCTAACCGCTGCAGCGATTCACTTAACAACTGTGGCAAGAAAGGCCGTAAAATGCGGCAAAACTCCCTTAACAACTGCCTTGCTTAGCAACACAAATTCTATTTTCAATTGTAGTCATAAATTGAGGGTTATCTTTATGGGCATAATCTGTCAATGGAATTCATACATTATTTACAATATTTGTAAGCTGCTAAATCAATTATGGGTGAGGATTACAAAGCAAAACAATTGATAAACAATATAAAAACAATACAATTTCTATCCAAAATTAGTGCCCGTGATCTATTAGTTCAAGTCAAAACTCCTGGTTGTGCAGTGGTTAGAATGGACTAGAAGACCTCCCAAGGTCTCTTCCAACTCTGTTATTCTGTATGCGGAGTGAGTTTGTTGCATGCGGAGACTAGAGGTGCACCGTATTTTTGTATCCTCAAAAAACGTTGCTTTTGATCATGGTTGAGAATTGGAACTGCCAGGAACACAACTGTTCAAAGTTACGAAGAAAGCTGCCCACTTACCAGAGTGTGTTGGCATACCCTTTAAATTGAGCATGGCAAATCACAAAGTCGAAAACTATTCAGATGGTTGTCCCAAAGGTGCTTTTTTCAAGAGGCAACTGGACTTCCTTGTTTTTCTTTGAAGACGTTTCGCTTCTCATCCAAGAAGCTTCTTCAACTCTGACTGGATGGTGGGGAATGGAAGGATTTATATGCCTTGCAGATAACTGGTCATTTGTATTCTTTTTTAGAGAGTCATTGAGACCACTTGGAAGTTTATCTGTGTCCTCCAAGTGGCCTCAACAACTCTGTAAAAGGATGCAAATGAGCAGCTGCCTGCAAGGAATATAAATCCTTCCATTCTTCACCATCCAGTCAGAGCTGAAGAAGCTTCTTGGATGAGAAGCGAAACGTCTTCAAAGAAAAACAAAAAAGTCCAGTTGCCTCTTGAAAAAGCACTTTTGGGACAACTAACCATGGTGGTGCAGTGGTTAGAGTGCAGTCTACTTCTGCTGCCTGCCGGCTGCCTGCAATTTGGCAGTTCGAATCTCACCAGGCTCAAGGTTGACTCAGCCTTCCGTCCTTCCGAGGTGGGTAAAATGAGGAGCCGGATTTTTGGGGGCAATAGGCTGACTCTGTAAACCGCTTAGAGAGGGCTGTAAAAGCACTGTAAAGCGGTATATAAGTCTAAGTGCTATTGCTATTGCTACGACCTGGATGTCTGAGAATCTTCCCAGATATTCAGATGGTTTTTTCTCTGCCTTGTTTGTCCTCTGTCCTTATAACTTGGTTGCTTAATTAATCCCTTCTCTGGGTTTGCATAACCTGAGCAAAAGAATTGGATTAATACCACACACACACATTATGCCATCAACTACATTAGCACCAACCAAATTTAGCCCGCTAGGGAAATGCAATCCATGAGGCTTTCATTGTTATGTGAACGAACACATCTTCCCCGTCACATTTACAGGGACCGTGTTTGCTCTGGTCCTTATCTTAAATACTTGAGAATTAGTGATGTGCTGGAGCAACACGTGGGTGCGTATAGTAGTTGATCTCTGAGTAGAGATTTTAAGAGCAGGGTGACCTTAACCTGTTGACTGGCTACTGGAAAGAAATGGGGGAAATTGATTCCTTACAAGGATGTTGTGATAAGGAAAAACAAAATATATACCCTTTTGCTTTGATCAAAAAGAATGCCGAAATGGGTGCTATGCGGTAAATCAAAATGACAGAGCTGGAAGGGACCTTGGAGGTCTTCTAGTCCAACCTCCTGCTCAATCAATACTGCATTGTATAAATTTAAAAAATGACTTTTAACTAGGCCTTTGCAGTGCTTAGCAATCAATTCAAGTAGGGTTGATGCAGTACTGGCTGTGACAACTCTACAGATTTTTATTTAAATCTGAAGCATTGCACGTCAGTGTTTTTTATTTTTATTTGTCCGAGGTTGTTTATGCTCATCCCAGTCTCATTTTCTGCTGTGCTAGATCGCTCTAACCATGGTGGCTTAAAATTAATAAGCCTCTTCCTTTTTCGAGACAGAAAAGATGTTAAAATTATAGCGGAGGCCACAAAAATCGGCTCATCATAGTTAGAACACAGATGCTTCGAACATTCCCTCAACATTCCTGCTTTGCAAATGTGACACAACTCCATTTATTGTGTGGTCTTGTTTTCCCTTACAGATAGTCTTTGTTTAGTGACTGCCTCATACAGTGACTGCTCACAGTTATGATGGTAATGAAAAGGTGACTTTGAGACCAATCCTCGCACTTGCAACTTCTGTAAAGCACGTGAGCTCAGGTGCGGTGCACGCGGCAGCCAGCTGATTTTCGGGCCTTCTGGGCCCACTGGGAGTCGGGAAACGGCCTGTTTTCAGCCTCCAGAGGGGGTGGGGAAGTGCCGTTTCTTGCTCTCCCCAAGCTCCAGAGCCTTTCTAGGAGCCTGGGGAGGGCGAAAACGGCCTTCCCCACCCCCCCGGAGGTCCTCGGCCAGAAATGGCCCGTTTCCGCCCTCCCCAGGCTCCTAGAAAGGCTCTGAAGCCTGGGGAGAGTGAAAAACGGGCGTGCCATTGTGTGCCGGGAGGGGGGGGTGTCACGCGCGCATGCGCGGGGGGTGCATGGAATTATGGGTGTGGGCACGCAATAGCAATAGCACTTAGACTTATATACTGCTTCATAGTGCTTTACAGCCCTCTCTAAGCAGTTTACAGAGTTCAGCCTCTTGCCCCCAACAATCTGGGTCCTCATTTTACCGACCTCAGAAGGATGGAAGGCTGAGTCAACCTTGAGCCTGGTGAGATTTGAACAGCTGAACTGCTGAACTAGCAGTCAGCTGAAGTAGGTTGCAGTGCTGCTTTTAACCACTGCGCCACCTCGGTGCAGTGGTTAAAAGCACTAGCCCCCCCCCACCCCCCCTTTTGGCACACAAACCCAAAAAGGTTCGCCATCACTATTGTAGGGAGCCAGGCCTTTGTATAATGCATATAACTTCCTCCCGAAGTTGTGAATGCTCCAACACTGGAAGTTTTTAAGAAGAGACTGGACAGCCATTTGTCTGAAACGGCATAGGATTTCCTGCCTGAGCAGGGGGTTGGACTAGAAGACCTCCCAGGTCCCTCCCAACTGTGTTATTCTTTCCTGTGAATCCCAGCATTTTATGAGTGAGTGATTAATATATTTTTTCCCAACCATGTGCTTGGAAGTAAGTGTGGATGAAGTCTTCCTGCCCACTCAAACCACTTGTCCTTTCTGTAAACTTTCTGGGCATTCACATGGCCCCATGATGCTTGTATAAGGCTTAAGTCCAGCAGTGCCAAAATCCAATTTTGTGTCTTGGCTTCTCCAATAAAATCCAGTAAGGTAATACATGAGCTGGGTCATAGCAGTGACCCGAATGCAACACATTCCTGAACGGAACATCTTGCGTTGAAGTTAAAGACGGGGTGGTTGCAAAAATCTGGAGTCATCTTCTCACCCTTCCACAGAAACTGCCTAATTCTACAGGTAGTCCTCGACTTACAACAGTTCATTTAGTGACCATTCAAAGTTACAACGGCAATGAAAGAAGTGATTTAGGACCGTTTTTCACACTTCTGACTCTTGCAGCAACCCCAGGGTCATGTGATCAAAATCCAGATGCTTGGCAACTGACTCATATTTATGATGGTCGTAGTGTCCCAGAGTGTTGTGGTCAACTTTTGTGACCTTTTGACAAGCGATGGGAAAGCCAGGTTCACTTAACAACCGTGTTACTTAACAGCTGCAGTGATTCACTTAATACCTGTGGCAAGAAAGGTCAAAAAATGGGCAAAATCTAGTTAACAAATGTTTCACTTAGCAACGAAAATTTTAGGCTCGGTTGTGGTCGTAAGTCAAGGACTAGCTGTATAGGGCTGCAAACATCTGAATTACTGTTAGATGGCAATACACGGAGTCCTCGACTTATAACTATTTGTTTAGTGACCTTTGTTACAACAGCACTGAAAAAGTGACTTATGACCATTTTTCATACTTATAACCATTGCATCATCCCCATGGTCACATGATCAAAATTTGGACACTTGGCAGCTGGCTCGTATTTATGACGGTTGCAGTGTCTTGGGGTCACGTGATCCCCCTTTTGCGACCTTCTGACAAGCAAAGTCAATGGGGAAGCTAGATTCGCTTAACAACCGTGTTACTAGGGGACTGGAGGCTAAAACCTATGAAGAACGGTTGCTGGAACTGGGTATGTCTAGTTTAAGGAAAAGAAGGACCAGGGGAGACATGATAGCAGTGTTCCAATATCTCAGGGGTTGCCACAAAGAAGAGGGAGTCAAACTATTCTCCAAAGCACCTGAGGGTAGAACAAGAAGCAATGGGTGGAAACTAATCAAGGAGAGAAGCAACTTAGAACTAAGGAGAAATTTCCTGACAGTGAGAACAATGAATCAGTGGAACAGCTTGCCTCCAGAAGTTGTGAATGCTCCAATACTAGACATTTTTAAGAAGATGTTGGATAACCATCTGTCTGAAGTAGTGTAGGGTTTCCTGCGTAAGCAGGGGGTTGAACTAGAAGACCTCCAAGGTCCCTTCCAACTCTGTTATTCTATTCTACTCTATTCTATTCTACTCTACTCTACGCTACGCTACGCTACGCTATGCTATGCTATGCTATGCTATGCTATGCTATTCTATTCTATTCTATTCTAATTTATCAACTGTAGTGATTCACTTAACGTGGCAAGAAACGTCATAAAACGGGCCAAAATTCACTTAACCGTCTTTTGAGTTCAATTGTGGTCGTACGTCGAGGACTACCTGTAACAAATTAGCACTGTCCGTCTTCTAGCGTCCCTCGTTTTTGCTCCTCAAGAGCTATGTGAGAGGTTCCGTGGGTCTCTTCCAGAATCTGGACATTGAACCTGCCAAAGATGATTAAGGCAACCTTGGAATTTGCAACTCACAAAGTGTGCTCCTGGATATGTGCAAATTGTTCCACACCTAGAAACACTTTGCTCCAAAGTACAGTTAGACCAGTCACTCCTTAACCAGAGGGCACAATCTGACAGATGAGTTCACTTTGTTGGCCTGTTTCTACATTAAATGCTGCACTCTGCTGTGTAATGTTTACCGGTATGTAGTAAACCATGAACCCAACAGAATTAAGACAGTTACTGAGTTAACTGTTTTTCAGGGTTCACACAGTATGTAGAGAATCCCCAAATTAAGAAAATAGATTCAGAGAAATCATTCAGATTCAGCGCCAAAGCTTGAGATTATATTTTACTTTATTGATTTAAAGCAGCAGTTTATCTGCTCCAGTTGGTACATGACTTGAACACTGGGGCCTATCTAACAAAATGAAAATTCAATGTAGAGAAAAGTAAAGTCTTACACTTAGGTAAGAAAAACCAAAAGTACACATATAGACTGGGTGAAACCAGGCTTAATAGCAGTGACTGTGAGAGGGATCTTGGAGTCTTAGTGGACAACCAGCTATATGAGCCAGCAGTGTGCGGCGACGCCAAAAAAGCCAATGCAATCCTAAATTGCATTAACAGAGGGATAAAATCAAGATCAAGGGAGGTACTAATACCACTCTATAAAGCTTTAGTAAGACCACATCTAGAGTACTGCATCCAGTTTTGGTCACCACACTATAAAAAAGATGTTGAGACTCTAGAACAGTGATGGCGAACCTTTTTTTCCTCAGGTGCCGAAATAGTGCGCGCGCGTGCTATCACATGCACGTGCGTGCCCACACACATAATTCAAAGCCCCCCACTTGCCCCACCCCCCTGCTCATGTGTGCTCGAGCCCCCCCACTCCCCCATTTCCCGACTTCTAGTGGGCCCGGTAGGCCCATTTTTCACCCTCCCCAGGCTCCAGAGGCTTTCTTCGAGCTTGGGGAGTGCAAAAACGCTCCCCCCCGCCACCCCGGAGGCCCTCCGGAGGCCGAAATCACCCTCCCAGAGCCTCTGCGCAAGCCAAAAATCAGCTGGCGGGCACGCACATGTGCACTGGAGCTGAGCTAGGGCAACGGCTCGAGTGCCAGCAGATATGGCTCCACGTGCCACCTGTGGCACCCGTGCCATAGGTTCGCCATCACTGCTCTAGAAAGAGTGCAGAGAAGCGTAACCAAGATAATTAAGGGACTGGAGGCTAAAACATACGATGAAAGGTTGCAGGAACTGGGCATGGCTAGTCTAGTGAAGAGAAGGACCAGGGGAGACATGATAACAGTCTTCCAATATTTGAGGAGTGGGGGGGTCAAGCTGTTTTCCAAAGCACCTGAAGGCCAGACAAGGAATAATGAATGGAAACTGATCAAGGAGAGAAGCAACTTAGAACTAAGGAGAAATTTTCTGACAGTGAGAACAATCAACCGATGGAACAGAAGTTGCCTTCGGAAGTTGTGGGAGCTTCATCCCTAGAAGCTTTCAAGAAGAGATTGGACTGCCATCTGTCAGAAAGGGTGTAGGGACTCCTGCTTCGGCGGGGGGTTGGACTAGATGACCTACAAGGTCCCTTCCAACTCTGTTAATGTGACCTGCTGTTTATAATACCAGCAGTATCAATACATTCAAACGGAGCCTTCTGAAAATATCACAATACAATAAGTCCTGGACTTAAAGCCATTTGTTTATTTGAAGTTACAATGGCACTGAAAACTGACTTATGACCAGTTTTCACACTTACGACCGTTGCAGCATCCAAATGATCGTGTAGTCAAAATTCAGGCAACTGGCTCGTATTTACGACGGTTACACACGACTGTCCTGGGGTCATGTGATCACCGTTCCTAACCTTCCCAGTTAGCTTCCAACGAGCAAACTCAATGAGAGAAGCCTGATTTGCTTAACAACCACATGATTCATTTAATAACTGCAATGATTTGCTTAATTGTGGCAAAAGTCATAAAATGAGGTTGGAGCGTGTGCATGGGGTGTAAGTGTCATGCGATCGGTTGTAAAATGGAGCAAAAACTCAATTTAACAGTGGTCTCCCTTAGCAATGGAATTTTGGTTTCAATGGTGGCCGTAAGACAAGGACTACCTACAATCTCAGCATTCTGAATTATTAGTGTAGGTCTTATTAGAGCTAAAGGTAATTATAGTGCTTTAAATTGAACCCAGAACCCTCTTGGGAATCACTGGGCTGGCGTGAAAAAGTTTTTGGGGTTTTTAAGATTTTACCAAATTTTAATTGTATTAAATCAGGGCCACATCAAATATTTTCTTTTAAATGTATATATATTTTAATGTTTATATTGTGTTTTTACTTGGCTGTTCACTGCCCTGAGTCCCCTGGAGAAGGGCGGTATATACATTTAATTAAACTAAAACTAAACTAAACTAAACAATGCATAGGCGAAAGAGCCACTGCATTTTGGACCAAAATACATCTTTGACCAACATTATTGGTGGTTTGCAGAAGTTTCAATTAAAACTGTAAACTTGCAATGTTTTGGGTCAACATCCATGTGCTGGATATGTGGGAAGTTTTTTTTCTCTTATTGCTCAATATTGGCAACATCCAAAGCACTCAATTATCTCTGCTTTTATAAAAAGCTCCTTTGATTTGGAAGATAGCCTCTGATAGCCACAGCAGTATATAGCAATAGAAAAGTAGTGTAATTTTTATTTTATTTTTATTTATTTATTTGTCAAACATGTATAGGATAGTAGTAGTTTGTATAAACATAAGTAAAAAGTTCCGATAAAAGAGGACAATAGGACAGCAGGACAGGGACGGTAGGCACATTGGTGCGCTTATGCACGCCCCTTACAGACCTCTTAGAAACGGGGAGAGGTCGACTGTAGACAGTCTAAGGTTAAAGTTTTTGGGGTTTGGGGAAGAAACCACAGAGTCAGATAGTGCATTCCAGGCATTGATCACTCTGTTGCTGAAGTCGTATTTTCTGCAGTCGAGTTTGGAGCCCTTTACATTGAGTTTGAATCTATTACGTGCTCGTGTATTGCTGCGGTTGAAGCTGAAGTAGTCATTAACAGGAAGGACATTTTGGTATATGATTTTATGAACTACATTTAGATCAGATCGGAGGCGACGTAGTTGTAAATTGTCTAATCCCAGTATTTCAAGTCTGGTGGAATAAGGTATTTTGTGGTGAGCAGAGGAGTTTTTTACATGGTTTATTTCATGGAACTGTAAGAGATGGACTGCACAGATCATTGAGTTAAATCCTTGTTCGGTGTAGGATCTGCTAAAGCAGACGAAAACATTCTTCCTGTAGTAGGGATGTTTAGGAATGAGGTGCACACATTTAGACAGGGCAATCTCTCTTGGCTGGGTCAGTGTGTGTGTTGTGAAATTCCATAATTCTGTAGTAACTTCCACATCCTGGTGACATTATCCGGAAAGATATATTACATAATACACAATAAGAAAACTTGTTGTAACCTGAAACCCTAGGGCTAAATATGTTTGGAGCAAACTCTCAAAATTCCCTAGTGAACTTTTTTGCTTGATTGGGGAATCTAAAAATTGAAGTCTCAAGCCATTCAGAGAAAGTTATCTGGATAACTACATCGAGTTGGAGAAGATATTCTGGGCTTGACAGATAAATAATAGAGCTGTTCAGCGCTTCTGTTTGATTCCAAAAATATGCTTTGGAGCATGTAGGGGTGTGAATATAGCGCAAAGCTCCCAACTTTTAAAAGCAACTGTCTTTTTTCAGGATACTTATGAAGAGCAATTATGTGACCTTGAGAAAAATTTGTTTTAAAGATTTGTGTGGAGGTGGTAGGTCACCCTGCACCCCTACCAGTGGTGGGTTGTACCGGTTTGCCCCAGATCGGGCGAACCAGTAGCAGCGGCGTTGGGAAGCTCCACCCAGACGTCACCACGGACAATCTGCGCGTGCGCAGAAGCGCCGTGCATGAGCGAAGCGAGCGCATGCGCACGTTCACAGTTCCGAACCGGTAGTGAAGGGAAATGAAACCCATTACTGACCCCTACATATTTGAAATCCATACTTTTCCTGAGCCCTGTTACATAAATGTACCTGATTCAGGTAGTCCTTGACTTACAACAGTCCATTCGATGACCGTTTGAACGTTACAAGAGCACTGACAAAAATGACTTGTGACCATTTTTATGACAGTTGCAACATTCCCATTGTCACGTGATCATAATTCAGATACTTGGCAACTGGCATGTATTTATGACGGTTGCAGTTAGGGGTGGTTTTCACTTACCTTCCCTACCGGTTCGCAAATGTGAGCGTGCACCTCCGCGCATGCACACAGCCTCCTGTGCATGCTCATTACTCGCACGCGCGCCTTTCGCGCATGTGCCCAGCCACAAAAATGTGGCTAAATAGGACAGAATTGTGTCCGGGCAGATAGGTGGGCACACCCGCAGTCAGCGCTACCGGTTTGCCTGAACTGGACCGAACCGGCAGCATACCACCTCTGGTTCAGGAGTGGGTTTCATTTACCTTCGCCACCGGTTCGCATCGCGACGTCCCCTTGCACGATTTCACTTCCGCGCATGCTCAGAAGGTGGAGTCAGCCCGAAACACAGCTGAGGAGCTCATCAGCTGTGCTTCGGGCGAAGAAATAAAGGTCAGTATTAACCCCCAGGCGGGCGGGAGGGCTTTTTTCAAAGCACAGAACGCTGTGAAGCCATCCAAACACAGGAAAATCGGCCGAAAATTCTGAAAAAAAGATGGCGGCGAGCACAGACTGGCACAGACAGAACTGGATCCGTGACGCCAAAATTACATCACCAGCGGGTCGCTAACGGTTCGGGCGATCTGGTCCGAACCAGGAGGAACCCACCCCTGCTCTGGTTGCAGTGTCCCGGAGTCACATGATCCCCTTCTGCGACCTTCTGACGCGCAAAATCCATGCGGAAGCCAGATTCGTTTAATAACCGTGTTACTATCTTAACAGCTGCAGTGATTTTACTTAGCAATTGTGGCAAGACATGTGGTAAAATGGGGCGGAACTCACTTAACAACTCTTTCGCTTAGCACTAGAAATGTTGGGGTCAATTGTGGTTGCACGTAGAGGACAACCTGTATACGACAAGCTTCCTATTTTCTACAACAAGAAATGCTAAAGTTTTAAACATGCCTAAACTGAACACATGGACTCTTTTCCTCAAGTTGTTTTGGCTTAATTTTTGCTAATCATGGCGAGAGGTATAGGAGATTGGACATCTGTCATCTCCAGTCTGCATTTAACGTCTCAGATTTATATTGGCAACTGTAGAAATGAGAAACATGCACTTAAAAATGCAGACGAACAAGCAATTGGCTCTTCAGAGTCTTGAATTGCTGTCTTGCCCCCAGTAGTTTTCGGAAAATAAAGGATAGATCAGGGGTCTCCAATCTTGGCAACTTTAAACCTGGAGGATGTCAATTCCCACAATTCCCCAGCCAGCAAAGCTGGCTGGGGAATTGTAGGAGTTGACATCCTCCAGGTTTAAAGTTGCCAAGATTGGAGACCCCTGGGATAGATCCAATCTCTCTTAACCTAGGATGGGGGTCAGTGTTGGAGCACACCTTTGCTTTAATTCATTACTTGGTTTTCCGGCCACACCTGTTGCTGCTACCCTCACAAGAGGTATCATTTGAGCACCAAAACATTTTATTAAAAAATGTAGAAAACTCTCCTCTTTCGGCCTTTTCTTGTTTGCTTTTGTTAGAGGACAGTTCACCGTATTTTGTTCTGCCCTTTAGTGCAGAGGTCGCCCTGAGTTCAGTTTTGATTGACATTGTCAAGTATTTCATGGTTTGCTTGGGCTATTAGGCAGAGCCACAAAAAGAGGGGGGTGGGAATTGCAACTGAAGATTTGTCAACTTGGTGTGTGGTCTCCAGCATCGCTTTGCTTATTAAATGGGCCTTTTCTCCTTCGCTTTGGGTTGCCTGCGGCTACTTTATTTAAAGAACTTTTCAGGGGTGGCCACAAAGAAGAGGGAGTCAAACTATTCTCCAAAGCACCTGAGGGTAGAACAAGAAGCAATGGGTGGAAACTAATCAAGGAGAGAAGTAACTTAGAACTAAGGAGAAATTTCCTGACAGTTAGAACAATTAATCAGTGGAACAGCTTGCCTCCAGAAGTTGTGAATGCTCCAACACTGGAAGTTTTTAAGAAGATGTTGGATAACCATTTGTCTGAAGTGGGGTAGGGTTTCCTGCCTAAGCAGGGGGTTGGACTAGAAGACCTCCAAGGTCCCTTCCAACTCTGTTGTTGTTATTTGTTATTTGTTATTTGTTAATTCTCATTGTTTCAGTGACCTCCTCTTGTGGCCTTCCTTCCTTCCTTCCTTCCTTCCTTCCTTCCTTCCTTCCTTCCTTCCTTCCTTCCTTCCTTCCTTCCTTCCTTCCTTCCTTCTTTCTTTTATAACATTTTATTAAATTGTAGAATAAAATAGAAAAACATAAAAGCAAATAGTAAGACACAGAGCGGAGGGAAGGGAAAAGAGAAGTGAGGAGGGAAGGGGGAAAAAAGTGTTCACTTCTGACTCCCTATTTGTTGCAAAAGCCTTACCGTAATATCGAACCACAACTTTTTACGTTTCCATTTATATATATATATATAAGCGAAATACCACTCATGCATCATCACGAAATCTCCAGAACCGTAAAGCCTACAAACTTGAAACTTGGCACATATGTTCTTCTTAGGTGCTTGCTAAGAAAGGATTTTTCGAAATGACCATCAGATCATTAGTATTTCTTATATTATTATTAACACGCTCTGATGCTAAGGAGTTAGACATTCTACTCCCCCTCCCCACCTGAAAAGAACTCTGTTCCAACTGCCAGTGGGCGTGGCCAGCGTGTGACTCATCCAGCCTGCCGGCTGGGAGTTTAGACATTCTACTCCATGCTAAGGAGTTCAGTTTCGTAGCGAAGCACGGGTATCCAGCTACTAGTAATAGTATAAACTAGCCATTTCTATGACAACAAAACAATCTAATCAGTGAAACCCAAAATCAAAGTTTCATTTTTTCCCCACCTCAAGCACAAAGTCCAGAAGCGGTTTCCAAGTAGAAACAAAAGTACTTTATATTCTTTTCTTTGATCCAAACGGTCAATTTAGCCATCTCTGCCAACTCCCATCAGCTTCTGTAGCCATTCGTCCATGGTGGGAATCAAAATGTCTTTCCATTTTTGTGTGTACCGTTGTCTTGCTGCCGTCAACATAGATAAGATCAATGTTCCAATTCCCCCCAAAAAAGTCTTTTTCCATTAAGCCCAAAAGAAAAATTTCTGGTTTCATCTTTTATCTTCGCTTTCAGAATTTTCTGTATTAAAATATGAATCCTACTACAATATTTCTTTGCTTTATCACATGTCCACCATAAATACGGGAGAGGTGTGCGCATGTGTGGGGGGTTGCACGCATGCGCGGGGGCGGCATGCATGTGCGGGTGTCGTTTTTGGTCCCAGGAGGCTTCAGGGAGGCCTGCCAGGCCCAAATGGGCCACGGGGGGAGCAGCGCACCCTCCCTGCAGCCCATTTTTGGTCCCAGGAGGCTTCAGGGAGGCCTGCCAGGCCCAAAACGGGTCATGGGAGGGGGTGCGGCACGCATTTGCGGGGGTCGGGGGTCGGGCATCCATGCATGGGGGACGGGGGAGCCGGGGGGGGGTCACGTGCACATGTAGGCGGGGCGTGCGGGGAGGCATTGCATTATGGGTGTGGGCACGCACGTGCAAGACCCCCCCTTGTGCTCCCCCCGCTTTCGGCATGCGACGACAAAAAGATTAGACATCACTGGTGTAGGGTCTCCTGCTTGGGCGGGGGGTTGGACTAGATGACCTACAAGGTCCCTTCCAACCCTGTTAATCTGCAAATCTGTAAGATACGTGGACTTCAACTCCCAGAATTCCCCAGCCAACCATGCTGGGAAAGTTTTGTTATTCTATCCTTTTTTTTTTCCTTCCTTTGATGCTTTGAGAATGTCTTTCAGATTTTTCCTGGAATGTTTTTGATCTTTCTGGATTTTGGAAGTGAAGAGACTGTGCTAACTCTTTGCTCATATTCCCGATATTGAATGCAAAAATGGGAGGAAATTCTTCCTGATCTTTTCCCTTGAGATTTAAAAGAAGTCACAGAGGCTGGAGAGCATTGGAGAAGTCATGGTACAGTTAAAGGAGACATGTCATTGGGGCGCATTGCAAGTGAGGAAATAGAAGAACACAACATATAGGTGTGAATTGACTAATGCAAAGTTTCTCAATCTTGGGAATTTTTAAGAAGTGTGGACCTCAACTCCCAGAATTCCTCAGCCAGCATGCAGGCTGAGGAACTCTGGGAGTTGAAGTCCACATGTCTTAAAGATTGAGAAGCCCTGGATTTGAGGGTTGTTATTAGCCCCACTAGGTAGACTAGACCAAGAAATCAACTCCACTGGATGGCTAAAAGTATTTTTATATAGATTAGCTATACTGATAGTCCTTGACGTACGACCACAATTGAGCCCCAGATTTCTGTTGCTAAGCGAGAGACAGTTGTTAAGGGAGTTTCCCCCCATTTTACGACCTTTCTCGCCACAGATGTTAAGCGAATCATTGCAGTTGTAAAGTTAGTAACACGGTTGTAAAGTGAATCTGGCTTCCCCATTGACTTAGCTTGTCAGAAGGTCGCCGAAGGGGATCACATGACCCTGGGACATTGCAAATGTCATAAATATGAGCCAGTTGCCAAGCGTCTGAATTTGGATCACATAACCACAGGGATGCCGCAACGGTCGTTAAGTGTGAAAAATGGTCATAAGTCATTTTTTTTGCAGTGCTGTGGTAACTTTGACCAGTCACTAAACGAATGGTTCTAAATTGAGAACTACCTGTAATAAAATAATCTTGCAAGTCTGATCTATCATTACATCGTCAGCACTTCTTCTGTGAATGGTGTGTGTGTGTGTGTGTGTGTGTGTGTGTCTATTTGAACATGGTCTTATTGTGCAGGGCTTAAAGGTGCTTCTTTGCTTAGGGAGCAGCTCCTATATATCTCCATCAAGATTATCTTTCTTATTCTCAGCACCTGCTGATCGGGTCAAAAATGCTTCGTATTTTGAGATGCAGCCTTTAAAGCAGCCTACCCCTCCCCTCCCTTCTCAGCTATCAATTAGCAATTCCCACACTTTCTCATAACTCTCATTAATTATAAAAGACAGCAAAAAGTGTTTTGGAGCACTTGGGAAAAACTAATGTAGCACTTCTCTCTGTGTTTTCATGGATGTGATACATGAATGAAGAACAAAAAATGTCTTCTAATAACTCTGTATTTTGATATGGCCTATGGGCTAATCACCTAAACTAAATTAAACTAAACTAAGCTAAACTAAACTACACAACACAACACAACACAACACAACACAAACTACTACTGTGTTTCCCCCAAAATAATACCAGGTCTTATATTAATTTTTGCTCCTGAAGTCGAATTGGGGCTTATTTTCTGGTTGGGTCTTATTTTCGGGGAAATACGGCACTAAATGCATCTGTCTGGCTGACAATCTTAACTGGGTCTTACTTTTGGGGTAAGGCTTATATTATGAGCATCTTGAAAAATCATGCTAGGGCTTATTTTCTGGTTGGGTCTTATTTTCAGGGAAACCCGGTAGCAATAGCTTTTGTTCTCTCCTAGGAGATAGGATGGGCTCACTGTCGGTCCAGATGTTCAGTTATCTGGTGTTGGCAGGCAGATATTGAACGGAATGCGTAAAACAGATAATTGAAGCAGGTGGCCTGACCTTCAACATTTGTTTTGCACTATTGTTTGAAAAATAAAAGTTCAGCCTTGATCTTGTATATTTTTTCTCAGAACAGACAAAACATAGCTTTAGCACCTCACTGGAGCTTCACTCCAGGCCTCTCATATAGGCTAAAGCATTTTAATCCAGCATTTAAAGAGAGGGAACTATACACTCTTGCTTATTTGGTTTGCAATGGATTTTATTTTTTTTTTAATTTTAATTTCATGTTTATTAAGGTTTTATTTTATTTTATTTACATAAAATACAAAGAAGAGAAGAAAAAGGAAATTAAGGGGGGGATCGGGGGAAAATAGCAATAGCAATAGCACTTAGACTTATATACCGCTTCATAGTGCTTTACAGCCCTCTCTAAGTGATTTACAGAGTTCAGCATATTGCCCCCAACAATCTGGGTCCTCATTTTACTCACCTCGGAAGGATGGAAGGCTGAGTCAACCTTGAGCCCGGTGAGATTTGAACAGCTGAACTAGCAATCAGCTGAAGGTCGCAGTGCTGCTTTTAACCACTGCGCCACCTCGGCTCCAGGGATGTGAGATACAAGGGGTATGAGATACAAGGGGGAAGAGAAAAGAAATGAAAGTGGGCATTGACTTCCAACTCTTCTTAGCACAATACAAGATAAACACACTCCAACCTCGACTTTTTACTTTTACACATTAATATATAACCAGCCATTCCCATAACATCAAATCTTTCTAATTGACCGAACCAAAGTCAACGTTTCATTTTTTTTCTTCAGAACCACAAATTCCAGAAGTGATATCCAAATAGAAATATATTTTCCTCTTTGAATAAAATAATCAATTTAACCATTCCTGCTTTATCTTCTTTTTTCTTTAATTAGAATATTAGCAATGAGAAGGAAGTGGGGCGAATCTGGATGAATAAGAAAGCTAATGTTATATAGTAAGATGTAGGATTGAAAAAGTGATAGGAAAAGATCTGTTCACACAGGTCAATTTTTTTTTTAATTTAAATGCTTATAGGTAGTTTTTGATTTACAACCATTCATTTGTGGACTATTTGAAGTTCCAATCGCACTGAAAAAAGTGAATTATGACCGTTTTTCACACTTACGACCATTGCCGTATCCTCGGGGTCATGTGATCAAAATTCAGACGCTTGACAACTGGCTCATATTTATGATCGTTGCAGTGCCCCGTGGTCAAGAAATGACTAATTTAATTTAATTTAATTTAATTTAATTTAATTTAATTTAATTTAATTTAATTTAATTTAATTTAATTTAATTTAATTAACGTTCTTATAGGGCACCCAATCCCGTAGGACTCAGGGCGGCGTACAGCATAGATAAGAAACGTACAATAAAAACAGTAAAAGCAATTTAAAAAATAAAAACATTATTTTAAAAAACATTCATTCATGGGGGAATCTGATCTTCTTTTTCACCCCGCCTGCCGGAAGAGCCATGTTTTTACGGCTTTACGGAAGGCCAGTAGGGTGGGGATAGTCCGGATCTCTGGGGGGAGTTGGTTCCAGAGGGATAGGGCTCCCACAGAGAAGGCTCTCCCCCGTGGATCCACCAACCTACATTGTTTGGCTGATGGGACCCGAAGGAGGCCCACTCTGTGGGACCTAACTGGTCGTAGGGAGGTGTGTGGTAGGATGCGGTCCCGAAGGTAACCTGGCCCTGAGCCATGTAGGGCTTTAAAGGTCAAAACCAACACCTTAAATTGCGACCGGAGACTAATAGGCAAGCAATGCAGCTGGCGGAGAATAGGTGTTACGTGGGTGTATCTCGGCACACCCACCACAGCTCGCGCAGCTGCATTCTGTACCAATTGGAGTCTCCAGATGCTCTTTGAGGGTAGCCCCATGTAGAGCGCGTTACAGTAGTCCAGCCGTGAGGTGACAAGGGCATGAGTGACTGTGAGCAAAGCCTCCCTCTCCAAGTAAGGTCGCAATTGGTGCACAAGACGAATCTGTGCAAAGGTCCCCCTAGCCACCACTGAAAGATGTTGCTCCAATTTTGTGACCTTATGTGACTTTCTCACAAGCAAAATCAATGGGGAAGCCAGATTCACTTCACAGTTGTGTTACTAACTTAACAACTGCAGTGATTTGCTTAACAAGAAAAGTCTATCATGGGGGGTAACAACTGTGATACTTGGCAACAAATTTTGGGCTCAGCCATGGTCATATGTCGAGGATCACTTGGTAGCTGTTGTTTTTAAACTGCGGTAGTAATAATAATAGCACAAAAATTAAGCGTCCTTTGCCTTTGTGCAGCTGAATTAATTCCAAAACTGGCAAATTGGTAAAGAATCCACTTAGAATAGACAACCTCCAGGGTCCCTTCTAGCTCTACTTTGATTGATTGGGCGCCAAGGAATAGAATAGAATATTTATTTATTTATTTGCATTTCTATGCCGCCCCATTCCCGAATAGAATAGAATAAGAGAGTTGGAAGGTACCTTGGAGGTCTTCTAGTCCAACCCCCTGCTTAGGCAGGAAACCCTACCCCACTTCAGACAAATGGTTATCCAACCTCTTCTTAAAAACTTCCAGTGTTGGAGCATTCACAACTTCTGGAGGCAAGCTGTTCCACTGATTAATTGTTCTAACTTTCAGGAAATTTCTCCTTAGTTCTAAGTTGCTTCTCTCCTTGATTAGTTTCCACCCATTGCTTCTTGTTCTACCCTCAGGTGCTTTGGAGAATACCTTGACTCCTTCTTCTTTGTGGCAACCCCTGAGATATTGGAAGACTGCTATCATGTCTCCCCTGGTCCTTCTTTTCATTAAACTAGACATACCCAGTTCCTGCAACCGTTTTTCATATGTTTTAGCCTCCAGTCCCCTAATCATCTTTGTTGCTCTTCTCTGCACTCTTTCTAGAGTCTCAACATCCTTTTTGCATCATGGCGACCAAAACTGGATGCAGTATTCCAAGTGTGGCCTTACCAAGGCATTATGAAGTGGTATTAACACTTCGCGTGACCTTGATTCTATCCTTCTGTTTATGCAGCCTAGAACTGTGTTGGCTTTTTTGGCAGCTGCTGCACACTGCTGGCTCATATTTAAATGGTTGTCCACTAGGACTCCAAGGTCCCTCTCACAGTTACTACTGTTGAGCAAGGTACCACATATGCTGTACCTGTGCATTTTGTTTTTCTTGCCTAAATGTAGAACCTTACTTTTTTCACCATTGAATTTCATTTTGTTTGATAGCGCCCATAGGAGCTGCCATTGATTTCATTACACCGGCTGGCTTTGCTTTCAACCATAATATTTCTAGGAAAGGAAAAATAAGCTATGTAGGCTCACAACGGAACATGTGATTAGAAACCTTGGCACAATCAGGATCTCTAGTCACAAGCGTACCACGGGCACACAGATAGCGGTGCCCTGTGAACATTTTCTAACCCGAAGTATGAAAGTAGGAATGGTGAAGCCTTCAGGCATTCCTGGAGCAAACGTAATAGGCTTAGGCATAGCAGGAATAAAAAAGCCTTATTTAAGATCTACTGGCGTGAGATTCGGTGAAGGCTGAGCTTGGATTTCTGCACGGAGCAGTGGACAAAAAGCAAAACATAATTGTAGGTATCGCCCATCTGCATGAGGTTGGCTTTGTCCTTGAGGTGTTGGACTACAATTCCCCAAAATCCAAGTCATTTCAATACTGCTGGCGGGTTACTTTGGGAAAGACGGATATAGCATTGTTTACATTACTACTTGGGGGACATTATTATTTGGACTGGTGTCTTTTGGAAGATGCAGGAGGAGGTTAAGTTCTAGAAACTTCAAGAAGGCATCTGGTTTTTTTGGAGGAAAAACAGACTCTAGGGAAGTACATTGCAAAGGTGAGCCTCTAGCTCAGGGGTCTCCAAACTCGGCAACTTTAAGACTTGTGGACTTCAACTCCCAGAATTCCCCAGCCAGCGTATGCTGGCTGGGGAATTCTGGGAATTGAAGTCCACAAGTCTTAAAGTTGCTGAGTTTGGTGACCCCTGCTCTCGCTGCCCTCTGGGAATACAGTCAGTCCTTGACTTACAACAGTTCATTTAGTGACCGTTGGAAAAAAAAGTGATATGACCGTTTTTCACATCCCTTGGGTCACATGATCGAAATCCATACGCTTGGCAATTGACTCACATTTACGACAGTTGCAGTGTCCCGGGGTCATGTGATCACCTTTTGCAAGGAACCTTCTAATAAGAATCCAATAATTGGGTGGTTGTTATGAAGTCCAGAATAGTCCTCGATTTACAACATTTTCATTTAGTGACCGTTCAAAGTTAACAACAGCACTGAAAAAAGTAACTTACGACCGTTTTTCACAGTTACAACCTTCCCAGCATCTCCATGATCGTGCGATCAAAATTCAGAGGCTTGGCAGCTGGTTCATCCTTACGACAGTTGCTGTGTCCAGGGACACGTGATCCCCTTTTGCGACCTTCTGACAAGCCAAGTCAATGGGGAAATCAGATTCACTTAACAACCGTTACTAACTTAACAACCGCAGTGATTCGCTTAACAACTGCAGCAAGAAAGGTTATAAAAATGGGGTGAAAATTCACTGAACAAATTTCTCTCTTTTTTGGGGGGGAGCTCAATTGTGGTCCTAAGTCGAAGGCTACTTGCATTCTTAACTTCCATCAAAGTACTGAGTGGATTTTAAAATCTTTGAACCCACTCTCTTGTGTTATCTGGCACTGGTCCTAGGGCATCTGTTCCACTTACCGGAGTAATAAAGAAATTCAAGATAAAGGCTGTAGATAACCCGGTTTCCCTGTTGCTAATTTCCTCTTCCTTTACACAGCCATAGAGGCTCAAGAGGAGTTGGGCACAGAAAGATTCACGGTTTAATCAGTTTCTCTCCCAAAAACTTATTTGCACAACTAAGAGGCTGCATAGCACAAGAGGCCGTTTTGTTGTTGTTAGTTGCAAAGTCATGTCTGACCCATCGCGACCCCATGGACAACATTCCTCCAGACCTTCCTGTCCTCTACCATCCCCCGGAGTCCATTTAAGCCAGGCCGACTGCTTCAGTGCCTCCATCCAGCCACCTCGTTCTCTGCCATCCCCTTCTTCTTTGGCCCTCAATCTTTCCTAGCATTAGGCTCTTCTCCAGTGAGTCCTTCCTTCTCATTAGGTGGCCAAAGTATTTGAGTTTCATCTTCAGGATCTGGCCTTCTAAAGAGCAGTCAGGGTTGATCTCCTCTAGGACTGACCGGTTGGATCGCCTTGCAGTCCAAGGGACTTGCAGTAGTCTTCTCCAGCACCATAGTTCCAAGGCCTCAATTCTTTGGCGCTCAGCCTTCCTTATGGTCCAACTTTCACAGCCACACATTGCAACTGGGAAAACCAAAGCTATACGCACTTTTGTTGGCAGGGTGATGTCTCTGCTTTTTAGTCCTTCCGAACTAAAGCAGTTTATTCCTATGGAAAACATGGCAGCAAATGCAATTGGAGGCTGATTTATTGCAGGCTGTTGTAATCATTATACCGTTTGTCTTTGTCACAAAGCCTGGAGGAGTGTTTCTAGCTGTTGCAGAGAGATAAAATGTCTTGGCCCAAGCTTACCCTTTAAGCCCATAACTGAGTAAGGATGAGAAAGTCAGTTCAGAGATTTTGGTAAGTCACAGGGTCTCTAATAAATTATGAGGGGCTCTGTGCGTACTCATCAGCGAATCAATAAATAATATGCATGCCAAGCTATCTCAGATTTTGTCCCCATTTTATTTGCATAATTTATATCTCCCCTGGATTAATTTAGAAGGGCACAGCATCATGCCGCATGCCCTAACTCTTAATTCTATTAACTAAACACCTGGAATTAGGCAAATCAACTTGTTTAGGGACCTCGGTTCCCAATGCTTTTCTGGGTTAAGATCTTCCTGCGTCAGGACTGTTAATAGCATCTTTTAACACTTGCATCATTGCAGGGTTCATTTGCATTCATTGGGCTGGATGAATCTGTGGCTCGAAAATAGAGGTTTGGCTTACGGATATGTGAAAATTCAGATCTCGGTGAGATGCTATTAGAGATCTCAAAACTGGCTGTGATTGAAATATCCTCCTTCTTGCAATTGAACTCTGTTCTGACAAGTGGGAAATGGAACCTAGCAGCAGTGAGGTTGTGCAAGGTTGTGATTCTCAGTCACAATTGAGAAGTAGCCCAGCCAGTTCTTCTAGATGAGTATTTCTCAAGGTTGGCAACTAAAGAAATACTGTGATGTGGACTTAAGAGAGATTAATTATCAATTGCAAACCATTCTATTCGCCACGAGAGTTCTCCTCATTTCTCCTCATTGCTGTGTGTTTCTCCACAAGCTTGTTTATTTTATTTATTTATTTTGTCAAGCATGTATTAGATAACAGATATAGGTATAAACATGGTTATGAATACATGAAATGGATACAAATAAAAGGGGACATTAGGACAGGGACGGTTGGCACGTTGGTGCGCTTATGCACGCCCCTTACAGACCTTTTAGGAATGGGATGAGGTCAACAGTTGACAGTCTAAGGTTAAAGTTTTGGGGGTTTGGGGAAGAAACCACAGAGTCAGGTAGTGCATTCCAGGCATTGACCACTCTGTTGCTGAAGTCGTATTTTCTGCAGTTGAGTTTGGAGCGGTTTACATTAAGTTTGTATCTATTACGTGCTCGTGTATTGTTGTGGTTGAAGCTGAAGTAGTCATTGACAGGTAGGACATTGTAGTAAATAATTTTATGTACTACGCTTAGTGACTTAGGATAATTTTTCACAGTTTTGACCGTGCTTGTTACTTTCTTGCCACTTTCCCCCATTAATGGACCAATAGTTTCCTTGACTTTTTTCTTGTTTTTTACATGTTGAAAGAAGCTTTTTCTCTGTGTTATTTTTGACTTGTCGTAAGCCTCAGTTCATTTTGAGCCTTAGTTTAAGGTTTCCTGCCCCTGAGCAGGGGGTTGGACTAGAAGACCTCCAAAGTCCTTTCCAACTATTCTATTCTATTCTATTCTATTCTATTCTATTCTATTCTATTCTATTCTATTCTATTCTATTCTATTCTATTCCATTCCATTCCATTCCATTCCATTCCATTCCATTCCATTCCATTCCATTCCATTCCATTCCATTCCTATTCCTATTCCTATTCCTATTCCTATTCCTATTCCTATTCCTATTCCATTCCATTCCACTCCACTCCACTCCACTCCACTCCACTCCACTCCACTCCACTCCACTCTTATTTACAATGCCTAAGGAAAGTATATAGCATATTAAAGTAACTCGTACATGTCATACTTTGCCTAGAAAAGTAATGCATTCTATAGATTTCCTAGGCATTCTATACAATGCCAGTTTTTCACACATTGCCAGTAACAGACAGATGACCAGGTACACACCAGCAGCTTTAATCTACTAAGGCACTCTGTGTAACTCAGCATGGCCACTGACAGTTGAAGCTATACTTCTAAACATGTACAGTTATCCAACGGCTTTCTTCTTTTTAGCTCATAGGCATAAATGGATGGTTTCAATTAACTTCGTTGTCTCCATGCTACACTGCCCATGAGTGATCAGGAAACAGTTTATTATCTGCAGTTCAGTTTTGTTTTCTCAGATATTGTCGAAATATACAGCAAGGTAACGGACTACAGCCCACAGTATAAACAATCTTATTGTGCTTGTTAAATCACTTCACACTTGCTGTTTTTATTCGGAAGCATGAAAAAACATTCTTCCTGTTGAGGAAGATAGGAAGATGATAGATGGATGGACGGACGGACGGACGGACGGACGGACAGACAGACAGACAGACAGGCAGACAGGCAGACAGATAGATAGATGATAGATAAGGTAGATAGGTAGGGATAGATAGATGGGAGGTAGGTAGGTAGGTAGGTAGATGATAGATAGATAGGTAGGTAGGTAGATAGGTAGATAAGGTAGATAAGGTAGATAGGTAGGGATAGTTAGACAGATGGGAGGTGGGTAGGTAGGTGGGTAGATAGATAGATAGATAGATAGATAGATAGATAGATAGATAGATAGATAGATAGATAGATGACAGATAAGGTAAGTAGGGTAGTAGCTAGGTAGGGATAGACAGACAGACAGACAGACAGACAGACAGACAGACAGACAGACAGACAGACAGACAGATAGATAGATAGATGATAGATAAGGTAGATAGGTAGGGGTAGATAGACAGATGGGAGGTAGGTAGGTGGGTGGGTGGGTGGGTAGGTAGGTAGATAGGTAGATAGATTAGATAGATAGATAGATAGATAGATAGATAGATAGATAGATAGATAGATAGATAGATAGATAGATAGATAGATAGATAGATAGATAGATAGATGACAGATAAGGTAAGTAGGGTAGTAGCTAGGTAGGGATACAGACAGACAGACAGACAGACAGATAGATGATAGATAAGGTAGATAGGTAGGGATAGATAGACAGATGGGAGGTAGGTAGGTAGGTAGATAGATGATAGATAGATAGGTAGGTAGGTAGATAGGTAGATAAGGTAGATAAGGTAGATAGGTAGGGATAGTTAGACAGATGGGAGGTGGGTAGGTAGGTGGGTAGATAGATAGATAGATAGATAGATAGATAGATAGATAGATAGATAGATAGATAGATAGATAGATAGATAGATGACAGATAAGGTAAGTAGGGTAGTAGCTAGGTAGGGATAGACAGACAGACAGACAGACAGACAGACAGACAGACAGACAGACAGATAGATAGATAGATGATAGATAAGGTAGATAGGTAGGGGTAGATAGACAGATGGGAGGTAGGTAGGTGGGTGGGTGGGTAGGTAGGTAGATAGGTAGATAGATTAGATAGATAGATAGATAGATAGATAGATAGATAGATAGATAGATAGATAGATAGATAGATAGATAGATGACAGATAAGGCAAGTAGGGTAGTAGCTAGGTAGGGATACAGACAGACAGACAGACAGACAGACAGATAGATGATAGATAAGGTAGATAGGTAGGGATAGATAGACAGATGGGAGGTAGGTAGGTGGATAGATAGATAGATAGATAGATAGATAGATAGATAGATAGATAGATAGATAGATAGATAGATAGATAGATGACAGATAAGGTAGGTAGGGTAGTAGCTAGGTAGGGATAGACAGACAGACAGATGGGAAGTAGGTAGGTATGTAGATAGATAGATAATAGATAAGGTAGGTAGGTAGATATAGACAGACAGACAGACAGACAATTAAAAAGAGATGTAAAATAGATTTTAGTCTACACTAACTTTTTTAAACCTCTTGTAACTGTCAACCCTTTTGGACCAGCTGGCCAAAGGTGGTATAACAATGTTTCTCCACCTCACCAACTTTACGATGCGTGGACTTCAGCTCCCCGAATTCTGAGACGTCCATGCATGCTTGCTGGGGAATGCTGGGAGTTTTATTTGTATTTATTTATTGGCTTTCTATAGCCGCCAATCTCAGCAAACGACTCCTAGAGGCTCCCGATTGAGTTGATATCTACCTATCCTAAAGTATGCAGAAGTTGAAAAATACTGTGCTATAACACGGCTGTGTGGTAGAATTGTTTATTATCCTACCCTTGATTTGCTTTAAACATGGGAAGGGGCTTAGAAAGCAGAGTTGTTTGAATGCAAGGGTCTCCCTAGTTGTAAAGACCTATGCACATGACTCTCATTGACTGTTCCTTGACAGGAAACACAGCCCCATGCCCATCTAGTTACAGGGGTAGTCCTCAAGTTACAATTGTAATACAACCTGACCATCGTTGTTGTAGCTAGCGATGGTCATAAAACGTTTCATCCAGTGGTGGGTTCCTACTGGTGCGGTCCGGTGCGTAGCTCCAGTAGGGAGCGACCGATTGCGCAATTTGCGCGTGACCGCTCCGGTGCCGTCTTCACTGGTCCGTCACGCGCATCGCTATCTTTTTAAAAGAATTTTTGGGCTTTTTTGCTTCTGCGCATGCGTGGAAGCAAAATCTCACCGAAATCACGTGCGTGCGTCCCCTCGCAAGATTTTGGCAAGATTTTGCTTCCGCGCATGCGCAGAAGCAAAATCGCACAAGGGGGTGCGCACGCATAGCGAGCGTGTGCGTGTACGAAATGTGGAGATGCGCGCGCAGCACACTGGTATCGGTAAGTGAGCAACCCGCCCCTGGTTTCATCCACATGACTGACCCTCATTTTTGCAGCTTTTGTTAAATGAAGGCTGTACTTGTTAAGCTGTCGAGGTTGCAGCTATAAATCCCAAGGTTCAAGTTAAAGAATTCCAAGTTAAAGAATCTGGGAGAGACCTCTGTCTAAGACCACCGAGAACATCGATGATCCAGTCATCAGGAAATGATGGAAGCTCTAACTTACCACATCTGGAAGGCCTGAAGCTGGAGGGAGCTGGTGTCAATACCCTGCTAAGGATACTCATGCTGCCAAGCACATAGTAAGAGGATATTGAGCATATGATCCGGCATGAAAGAGCGCTATTGTAACCCCAGGGGGCAAGGGAAACAGCTGTCTTGAAACAGTCGGTCCGGTGCCTGTCTCCTTTCTTGTTTGTTATTGATACCCTGGGTTGTCACCATGGCTCCTCCTTTCCACGTCTTCCACAACATGACACTGTATTTTGTTTTGCTTGGCCCTGTTTTAATTCATGCTGATTAAGTAAGAAGGTTGTAGGAACCGGTTTGGTGGAGTGGTTAAGGCGCTAGGTTAGAAATCCGGAGATTGGGAGTTCTAGTTCCGCCTTAGGCATGACGGTGAGCTGAGTGAGTTTGGACCGATCACCAGGAGACTGAATTGATTGACTTTCAGCTAAACACTATTGTGAGTTCTAGTCCTACCTCAAGCATGAAAGCAATCTGGGTGACTTTGGGCCAGTACTAGGAGACTGTGAGTTCTAGTTCCACCCCAGGCATGAAAGCCAGCTGATTGACTTTGGGCCAATCATCAGGAGCCTGTGAGTTCTGGCCCCACCTCAGGCATGAAAGCTGATTGGGTGACTTTTGGCCAATCACCAGGAGCCTGTGAATTCTAGTCCCACCTTAGGCATGAAAGCCAGCCGATTGACTTTCAGCCAATCCCTAGGGGATTGTGAGTTTTGGTCCCACTTCAGGCATGAAAGCTGATTGGGTGACTTTTGGCCAATCACCAGGAGCCTGTGAGTTCTAATCCCACCTCAGGCATGAAAGCCAGCTGAGTGACCTTGGGCCAGTCACACACATACCACCTTAGAAAGCAGGCAATGGCAAACGATTTCTGAAAAACCTTGCGAAGAAAACTGCAGCGAATTGTCCAGGCAAACTCTGAGAACCGGACATCATTGAATGAAAGGGAAAAAAAAAAGATAATTGTATATGGGAAAAAAGTTGCATATGATTTAGCCTTTTACAATTTTCTGTGTACTACTTAGAGTCTTTGTCACGATGTGAATATTGTCAGTTGTGAGTCTATGCAGGGTGATGCATCCCTATTCTAATATTATGGTACTTCCCAATATAAGCAGAACACGTGATATGATGTTTTGCGCATGTCTACATTCCTATCCACCATTAATCACTTCTGATGTGCCTTCCAAACAGGAAGGTCGTGTTACTTAGCAAAGATGTAGATTATTCAGGATTTATTGTTTTTGTACTGAAATAAATATTTTCTATTAGACATTTCATCTCGGTTTTATTTCTAAGTATTTGAATTCCAAGGAAAAGATCCAAAATCGCCTCTACAGGGAATTCTTCCCTTAGCATGGTAGCAATCGGATGGATCGAACTTTATCTCAAGTTAACAGTCTTGCAAAGTAGGCAGTTTAGAATGTCGGAAATAAATAAAATAAAATAAAATAAAAAATAAAAAATACGGAGTTAGATTTCCCTGCTGGCTTGTGGATTGCTTCACGTCTTCAATTTCTGAGAGACAATTTCCACTTTGTTCAGGGCAAAGAAAGATGTTTTGAACCGAATATGTGGGCACCAGCATAGGTGAGCTAGAAGGCGGTGATAATAAAAAACTCTAATAAACTTTTCAAAGAGAGGCAGCTGATGGCTATTGTTTTTGGAAGTGTAAAAGGGAAAAAAAAATAAAGAATAGAAATTAATTAGTCGCATGTCTGAAGTACTTCATGCGTTTTTTGATAATCCTTACGAAAACATTGGTTGTATTTGCATGGCAGGCTTAACTGGATTATGGGTGGGGTCAGTGTCATATGAATGGCATAACCGCGTCATCACTGGAGTTAAAAGGGATTACTTCTGGCTCAAAATAGTCATGAGTTATTTATGGCTAAACTAACCAGCTGTCATATAGGGGTCACTCCTAGGCACTCACATAAGGGTTAATAAAGGATTTAATTCTTTCTTCCAGATGTTGGCACGGAGACAATGTTTTAGAATAGCCTTTAAAAAGAAAAAGGACAGGCCTGGTGTATGAATCTTTCTCCTTTCATTATTTTATATTTTCTACTTTTTATGTATAGCCATATTGGGGAGGGAGATTGAATAGAAGCAGCCAGGAATGAAAAAGTGCCTCTAATTTTCTCTTTACTGGTACCAATTCGGACAGGATCACAATTGTTTTACTAGTGTAGGAAGTTAGCACCAGTGGTGGGTTGCTACCGGTTTGCACCGGTTCCCGCGAACTGGTGACGGAAATTTGGCTCCGTTCGCCGAACTGGTAATGATGGCTGGCTTGCCATGCCCCCGAACCGGTTCCCTGGTCACCGCTGCTTGAAAGCGGCTGGCAACAAACCCTCTGCGCATGGCTTCTGCACATGCGCAGAGGGTCAGAACCTGGATTAACGCACGCGCGCATGTGCACTTCCGATGTGATGTGCACACTTCTGAACCGGTAGGGAAGGTAAGAGAAGCCCACCCCTGGTTAGCACCCACCCCTCTCCTAGAAAAATGAAATATTCGAAGAAATATTAAAAAGCCAGAATATTATATTTTCCCTAAAGGAGAAACATGTTTCTAAAGTATTAGATTTTGTTGCATAAAAATCAAAACCAGAAGCACACATAGATAACTGATTCAGCTGGATTCATTAACATCTTCATAGTAATTACTTCATAGTAATTACTTCATAGTAATATATATATTTACAATACCAATGTAGATTATTCTTCAAGCAGTTACAGACAGCAGAGAACAGGTAGTTTCATTTCAGCAGAGTTCAGAGTGGACAAGAGAGCAGAGTGGACAGAGTGCAGAGTGAACTGAGCCACGCCTAGCCTTAAGCTTAAGTTTTCAGTTTCGGTTCTCTGCACAGACTCAGAACTCTCATTTAACTCCCATTGGCTGACTTAGTTGCGATGCCTATTCATTGGCTGACCTTGTTAACATGGCTCTCCCAGTCATGAATATTCTAACATAAAGACATACACTCAGAGCCTCAGCTCCCTGCCACCCCAGCAGATATTTTGGTGCCAACCTATCTACAAGACAAAAGGCTGGGCCATCTTATCTACAAAACAAAAGACCTTCAGCTCCAGGGTGATGGGATTAGCCCTCACTCAAGATCCAAAGCAGGACAAAGCCATTAAGTCATAATAAGAATTGCCCAAAGCCCCTTCATTACATCATCACCCAGCAAGATTCAACCAGGCCTGGGACTCAAGACAACCTACAAAGTTACCCCTGCATGGCCCCATGGGAGTCCGACAACCAATCAGAATACATTTCTTACACAGGAACAGGAAGCTCCAAGGCGGGGCCCAAGAGAGGATATAAATCTCTCTCTCTCACCCATGTGCCTTTTTTGCCCAGGACCTCAAACCATGTGGTCCTATCCACCATTAAACCATCTTTCCAAGCAATCTCCATGTTTCCAGTGCCTTTCTTCCCACTTGGACCTGAAACCAGATGGACATTTTTTCCAACACTTTTTCCCCAAAAAGGTAAAATTGAACACGGGGGTGGGTGGGTGGGAGAAAAGACAAAACCAGCCAGCCAGCCAGCCAGCCAGCCAGGCGCAAACTATAAGGAAATGGCATTTGGTAAAACTCAGCAACTGAAGGAAGGGGGGAAAAAGACCTCTCCCCTCAAGGCAAATACACACAATGCATTCTAGGTAACATGCAGCTAAGGCTGTACTTCTTAATGTGTTCATGCCAACAATGATGCCAGCAGAGCTCAGTACAAAGATTTCCATTATGTAACCAGCCTCTTAAAAGAGAAAAGCCGATAGAATCTCAGGACAGGCGCTGACTTTTTTTTTTTTAACCTCTCAAGAAGGATGTTGACAAATTGCAAAGACTTGCAGGAGCGTTTATAACAGGAAAGGAAGAAGCCTATGGAAATTGTTTGTCTTTATTAGGGAAAAAAAGAAAGGACAGATAGCCTGCTGGAATGTATATTTTCCATTAGCCTGTTTCAGACTTATCTTGGATTTGCATCCGACACAGATGTTTATGTTTCAGGGATCCATTCAAGAAACTTCAAGCTGATATTTTACAGGAGCCGAGGTGGCGCAGTGGTTAAATGCAGCTACTGCAGGCTACTCCAGCTGACTACTAGTTCAGCAGTTCAGCTGTTCAAATCTCACCAGGCTCAAGGTTGACTCAGCCTTCCATCCTTCTGAGGTCGGTAAAATGAGAACCCAGATTGTTGGGGGCAATATGCTGAACTCTGTAAACCGCTTAGAGAGGGCTGTAAAGCACTATGAAGCGGTATATAAGTCTAAGTGCTATTGCTATTTCAGTTGTTGCAAAGAAGTTCTCAAGTGCGGAGGTTTCCAACCTTGGCAACTTTTAACACTTGTGGAGTCTTAAAGCTGGCTGAGGAATTCTGGGAGTTGAAGTCCACAAGTCTTAAAGTTGCCAAGGTTGGAGACCCCTGCGAGTCTAGTGAATGGGTCATGATGAAGCGTGCCTAGATTTTAACATAATTTCACAACCTCTCTAGCTTCCCCCCTCCTACCGTGTTTCCCCGAAAATAAGATCCTGACTTATATTTTTTGAACCCCAAAATCAGCGCTTGGCCTTATTTTTGGGGAGGTCTTATTATTTTGGGGCGCGTGGAGCAAGACGGGGCTCCTCTTGCCATCTTACCTGATTTTCAGCTCTGTCTCCCTAACCTTAACCAGAGGAAATGGTATTTTCAGGGGAGGGCTTATTTTCAGAGGAGGGCTTATTTTCAGGGGAGGACTTATTTTCAGGGAAACATGGTAGCAATGTGGAAGATGGCAGAAATGTTTAATGTACCTACACTGGGTGCAAATGCATATTATGTTTTATACTTCCAGGTCCATAAACTAGATTGCCACACCTCCTTACTGAAAGCTACCCTCATAATACAGGCATACCGCGTTTTATTAGGTGCTTGAAATATTGCATTTTTTTTACATTTTTCACATTAGCAAAGAGATTACAATTTGCTGAAGGATCAGATGACTCAGTTAAAAACCGCCTTGCTTAGCAACAGAAGAATCTGGTCCCAATTGTGTCGTAAATCGAGGACTACCTGTATACCTGAATAGGTTGGTTGCCTGCAAGCTCTTACTTTCTTTGGATTCATGTCAGTTTGGGCAGAACCAAAGAAGCGTCTTGGATGAGAAACGAGATGTCTTCAAGGAAAAAAACGAAAGTCTAATTGCCTTTTGAAAAAGCACCTTTGGGACAACCGTGACCTGGATGACTGAGAATAACAGAATAACAGATTTGGAAGGGACCTTGGAGGTCTTCTAGTCCAACCCCTTTCTCAAGCAGGAGACACTATACCTGTGATGGCGAACCTATGGCACGTGTGCCACAAGTGGCACGTAGAGCCATATCGGTGGGCACGTGAGCTCAGGTCCGGCATGCATGTGTGCGCCGGCCAGCTGATTTTTGGGCTTTCTGGGCCCACTGGGAGTCGGGAAACAGCCTGTTTTCAGCCTCCAGAGGGGGTGGGAAAGGCGCACCGGAGGCCAGAAATGGCCCGTTTCCCAACTTGAATGCATGCGCAGGGTGTGTGTGCCACATGGAATTATGGGTGTAGGCCTTTTTGGCACGCGAATTAAAAAAGATTCGCCATCACTCCCCTATACCATGTCATGGTTGTCCAGTCTCTTCTTAAAAACCTCCAGTGATGAATCACCCACTTCTGGAGGCAAGCTGTTCCACTGGTTAATTGTTCTCACTGTTAGGAAGTTTCTCCTTAATTCCAGGTTGCTTCTCTCCTTGATTTGTTGCCATCCATTGTTTCTTCTCTTGCTTTCTGGTGCCTAGAAAATAGCTTGACCCCCTCCTCTCTGTGGCAGCCCCTCAAATATTGGAAGACTGCTATCATGTCTCCCCTGGTCCTTCTCTTCACTAGACTAGCCATACCCAGTTCCTGCAACCTTTCATCCTATGTTAGCAATAGCACTTTACTTATATACCACTTCATAGTGCTTTACAGCCCTCTCTAAGTGGTTTACAGAGTTCAGCATATTGCCCCCAACAATCTGGGTCCTCATTTTACCCACCTCGGAAGGATGGAAGGCTGAGTCAACCTTGAGCCAGTGAGATTTGAACTGCTGAACTGCTGAACTAGCAGTCAGCCTGCAGTCGCAGCATTTAACCACTGCACCACTTCAGCTCTTGTTTTAGCCTCCAGCCCCCAAATCATCTTATTTGCTCTTCTCTGCACTCTTTCCAGAGTCTCAACGTCTTTTTTATACTGTGGTGACCAAGATTGGATGCGGTATTCCAAGTGTGACCTTACCAAGTTATTATCCCTCCATAGACAGTCAGCCCGGGCAGTCCCCAAAAAGTTTTCTTCAAGGACCGACGGGGCCCATTCTCTCCCCCTCCTACAAATTTGACCTCTTCCACCTTGTGGTCCAGTGACCTGTGCATACTATCCTGCCCTTTTACACCCTTTTGCAGCCCCTGGTGTATTGCTGGAAGAGAGATCTTATTTCACAACAGGGAGGGGCCCATCAGAGTGAAGGCTAACGTTTTCTCCATGTCTTGACGTAAAGGCTTGGAGCTATTAATGGAGCTGCTCAGTTTTTTTCTTCCCTTCCTTCCCTCACTGGTTGCTGAAGGAATAACATTTCAATGGAGCCCTTTCATTGGTTACGTTTAACTCTACCCTTATAGGTTTTTTAGCTCGTTGACATTCTTTTCAGGAAGTTTTGCATGGAGATTTGTTAAGTTTTTCCCGCCTGCAGGTTCTGAAAGTAACTTTAGCAATTATAGCAATAATAAGGGTGGTTGGGGTTTTTTTTGTGTGTGTTTTTTTTTGGTAGCAATGAGCTGCAACACCGATCCATAAGTTCTTACGGCTGTGGCAAGATCTGAACTTTGATTGTGACACAGAACAGCAATATACTTTGTGTGTCCCAGGCTATTGCTCAGGGACACACATACACACACGCGGCTTCCGTGTGATTTTTTAAAAGTGAGAGCAAAGACGGAAGTAATGGTCTTAGAGAGGAAATTACATAGCTGGAATACGAGCATAAGTAATCGTTCTCAGAAAGTGAAACTTTTGCAGGCTTTAGGGTAGAAACAGCATGTTTTGAGAAGATTTGAGAGAGAGGAGAGAGAGAGAGAGAGAGCAAAGCAAACATTGTTCAAATCAGAATACTTCGCATTCACTAAACCGGTAAGAAATTGGCACGGATTTTGGTGAGCAGCAGAAGTCTTCCTGAAACAAAATGAGAATGAAATAATTTTGAAGGTGAGATTTGGCTCTGAATATTTCATATGGCTGTATTTATTTGCTGAACGCAATCTGTTTCAAATTTTGTTTCTGCATTTTTATAATTTTCTCTGGGCCGGTCTTAGCATTGGGCAAAGTTTGTTGAATTCTGCTGTTGGCAGTTGGAGTATCCTGCTACAGTTTCATGAATAGTGTGATTGTATTACCTTGCCAGATACAGTACAGAGCATTTTATACTGTACAATCTGTTCTACTCCCTCTAAAATTAGATCTGTCAAACTCTGCAATCTCTTTACATTACCTTTGAAAGGTTGTTGTTGCTTATTCTTTTGATTGCCCAGCCCCACAATTTCTGAACTGTGGTTGGTGACATAGCACCATTTTGTTCTTGGTTCTTGGACCATTTCTCGGCTATTACCTGCCACTGTAGAACAGGGGTCTCCAAACTTGGCGGCTTTAAGACTTGTGGACTTCAACTCCCAGAATTCCCTAGCCAGCCATGCTGTCTGGGGAGTTCTGGGAGGTGAAGTGCACAACTCTTAAAATTGGCCAAGTTTGAAAATCTCTGCTGTAGGAGATAGATGTTACACTTACAAGCTAATGCTTATTACTATATTACGGTTTGTTACATAGTCAGCCAGATGTGCAGACTAGATATGGCTTTTTTGTCCACCAATTGGGTCCCTTCTTAAGGTCCTGGAATAGACAAAGTTTTGATGGTGTTAAAGGTATTGTCACAGGATGTAAGCTGTTCTAAGTGTTGGGAGAAATATCCATCTGGTTCAGTTCCAAGCCGGGAGAAAAGTACTGGAAACATGGAGGCTGATTGGAAAGACGGTTTATTGATGAAGCAGAACCACCAAGCCCATGGTTCTGGGTAGCTGACCACATGGAGTTGAGAGAGGGTGGCTTTTATACCTTCTCTTGGGCTTTGAACTTGAGCTTCCTGTTCTTGTGCAAGAACATGTATTCTATTGGCTGTTGTCAGATTCCTATGGGATCATGTTTGTCTGAGCTCCCAGGCTTGGTTGAAGCTTGCTGGGTGATGCAATGAAGAGGCTTGTGTTCTGAAAGGGTGTTGGGCAATTCCTCTTGTGTCTTAATGGCTTTGTCCTGGTTTGGATCTTGAGTGAGGGCTAATCCCACCACCCTGAGGCTGAAGGTCTTTTGTCTTGTAGATAGGATGGCCCACTCTTTCTTAATGGGCACCAAATATCTGCTGGGGATTGGCCAGGGAGCTGGGGCTCTGAGTTTCTGTCTCCCTTAGGATTTTTATTTCTCCTCTAGGGGAAATATTTTATCCTGCCCTTTTTAATATTTCTCAAAATATTTCATTCTTCTAGGAGAGGGGTGGGTTCTAACTTTGTACATGAGCAAAGCTGCCTTTTGCAATTGACTGACAGTGGTCAACGCCAGTGGTTTTCAAGTGATGTCCACTTGCACCCAAGGCACCTATTACTCTTGGTACTAGATTTATTATTAGAGTTGGAAGGGACCTTGTAGGTCATCTAGTCCAACCCCCTGCTCAAGCAGGAGTTCCTACACCATTTGAGACAGATGGCAGTCCAGTCTCCCCTTGAAGGTCGCAAGTGTTGGGGCTCTCACAACCTCCGCTGGCAAACTGTTCCACTGGTTGATCGCTCTCACCGTCAGAAAGTTTCTCCTCACTTCCAGGTTGAATCTCTCCTTGGTCAACTTCCATCCGTTATTCCTTGTTTGGCTTTCCGGTGCCATAGAGAACAGCCTGGCCCCCTCCTCTCTGTGGCATCCCCTCAAGTATTGGAACACTGCTATCATGTCACCCCTGGTCCTTCTCTTCGCCAGACTGGCCAAGCTCAGTTCCTGCAACCGCTCTTTGTATGTTTTATTTTCCAGACCCTTTATCATCCTGGTTGCTCTCTTCTGCACTTTCTCTAGAGTTTCAATGTCTTTTTTGTAGTGTGGTGACCAAAACTGGATGCAGTACTCTAGGTGTGGTCTGACCAAGGCTTTATAGATTGGTACTAGTACCTCTCTGGTCTACCTTTGCTTTCTTTTGTCACAGTATATCTATTTCTATTTGCAGGTCTTTGTTATCTTCTCCAGTTCTATCTCTTCTATTTTGCTGTTTTCACGTACTGGCACGTATATTATTATTATTATTTTCAAAAGTGGAATGCGTTTACATGTTTTGATCAAAGTAGATAGCAAGAGGTCACTCAAGAGTTCAGTTGTATCACAATAAAATTTTATTTTAAATCAATGTTATCTTTGGATCCGTTTACAAACAATAATAAATAAATTTTGGAAGGCCTTTGTGTTACTGAGGTTTAATATCTTAAACTCAGCGGCATAACTCTTGCAACTCTTGTAAAACCTCCACTGCTGAAAGTCAGTGTAAAAAAGGGAAGTAGTGAATCTGTTACTGTTACTCTGTTACTGAATTTGAGAGATCACATTCTGTTCTATTGTAATTTTACTAAGACATTTGTAATGAGCTATTAACACGTCTTAGCTCTATTGTAAGTGTTACTAAGACATTCTTAATAGGTTATTAACATCTCTTAGTAGTCCATTTCCAGGCTGAATAGAACAGTTCTATGCACAACTTATTTTATCAGACCAAAGCTCTCAAGATAACTTGTGCTTTTCCGAGGTTTTTATTTGCAGCTTGTAGAATTTTTCCCCCTGTTGACAGCAAAATAAAACGAGCATGATAAGAGGCCTTTTTATTATGTATGCTAGATTGTATTTTGTATTGTATCTTTTTTTTATGCTGTCTGGAGCTATGACCCGTAATAAAGTAAAATAAAAGTAGATAATTCATGAAAACAAAGTGGCATTGCTTTAACTAAGTGAAATAAATCAAAACGAAAACGGCAAACTAAGGAAATAACTGGATAATTCCCACTGAATTCAATTAACAGTAAAGGAACCAGCTAAATCAGAGGTCCCCCAAACTCCTCGGCTTACTGACCCCTTCATGAAGTTTCAGATTGTTCTTTGCCCCCACAAATTTTATTATATGAAAATACCGTAATTTAATAAATAGTATTGGCAATAGTAATATCAACAACAATGATTAGTCCCATTGAGGTTGGGGGTTGATATTGGTCATTTGGAAAATCCTGAACTAGATGTTACTTGATTTTAGGTCCCCGTCTCCTCATAAATATACTTTTCATTTTATCTATCTCAGAGTCCCTGCGAGATTGAGCGGCTTATAAATACAAATAATAAATAAATATAAATACAAATAATAAATCTTTTTCAAAATGGCGTTGTTCTATTGATCATGGATTGCCATTCCTATAATAAAGTATTTGAACTGGAATATATTTATGTCCTGATTCAGAGTCTGATAAAAACAGACTTCATTGATAAAATGGAGACGTTGAAAAGAATTTTGTCAGATCCCAGAATGAGCTATTAATACAAAATTGTCAATAGAGATTTTATTATTTATTGATTTGATTTTTATCGCACCTTTATTATTGTTTATAAATAACTCAGGATGATGAAAATGCCTAATAATCCTTCCTCCTTCCTCCACAGCAACAACACTTTGAGGAGGGGTGGGCTGAGAGAGAGGGATTGGCCCAAAGTCACTTTGCCGACTTTCATGCCTAAGGCGGGACTAGAACTCACCATCTCCTGGTGATTGGCCCAAAGTCACTCGGCTAACTTTCATGCCTAAAATGGGACTAGAACTCACAATCCTCTGTTTCTTTGTTTTAACCTCTAGATTAAACTGGCTATTGTGACAGATTGGCTATTGCATAGAAACCAGATATGGTTTTCCAGAGCATTTGACATTGTAATGGAGAAGGATGGATAGATAGATATGATAGATATGATAGAGAGATAGAGTGATAGATGATAGAAAGATAGATAGTATATATAGAGATAGATAGATGGATAGATGATAGAGAGAGAGATAAGAGAGAGAGAAAGAGAGAGAGAGAGAGAGAGAGAGAGAGAGAGAGAGAGAGAGAGAGAGAGAGAGAGAGAGAGATTGGATGGACGGACAGACGGGATGGGATGGGGTGGGTGGGTGGGTGGATGGATAGATCGATAGATAGATCTATAGATAGATAGATGATAGAGATAGATAGATACATAGATAGATAGATACATAGATAGATAGATACATAGATAGACAGATACATAGATAGATGATAGATAGATAGATGATAGATATGATAGAGAGTAGAGAGATAGATGATAGAGCGATAGAGAGATGATACACATAGAGAGAGATGATAGATAGATAGATGGATAGATGATAGAGAGAGAGATAAATGAGAGAGAGAG
>JALIGW010000006.1:68628541-68713541 GCA_023053685.1 Diadophis punctatus similis
GGGTGAAGTTGGGAATTCTGTTCTCTGAAGGAACCTGTTTCTGATTCTTTCAAATCATCTTCTTTTTATGACTTTTCTCCCTGGCCCACACCTCTGTCTCACCAACACAGTTCATTTTACAGAAGGAAAGTTGCCAGATTTTGCTTTATTTGTTTAACAGTTTGGACTGAGAATGAAGTTTGTTTATCACATTGCAATAAAAATCGGCTCCATGCTGATGTTCGGAGACTACAGCTCCGAAATTTTCCAGCCCAAACAAGGTGAATTACTATAAGTTGACAAAACACAAGAGCCACTTGAGAGGTGTTGCTCCATAATCGACAAAACGTACTGTATTTCATATTTCTGCGATATTTGAATTCCAGTCGTCTTTCTTTCAAAGCTTACAGGTATGTAGGCTTAATCCGTTAACATCATGACCGCGGTTACCTCTTTGAGAGGTAAGCTAAGCTAGAAGGGGTAACATGTAGGATAGCCTGTAGAGATTCTCAGTCATCCAGGTCATGGTTGTCCCAAAGGTGCTTTTTTCAGGAGGCAACTGGACTTTCTTGTTTTTTTCTTTGAAGACGTTTTGCTTCTCATCCAAGAAGCTTCTTCAGCTCTGACAGGATAGTGGGGAATGGAAGGATTTATATTCCTTGCAGACAGCTGGTCATTTGCATCCTTTTAGAGGGTCATTGAAGCACTTGGAGGTTTATCTGTGTCCTCAGGGTCACCTGAGTTAGTGCTTCTGGTTCCTGTAGCCAATTTCTCCTCTGGAAATCCATTCCTACACCCACACCATTCAAAAGTGTTCATCCCAAATTGTATAGCTAAAAAGGCTGTAGAGATTCTCAGTCATCCAGGTCCTGGTGCTTTTTCAGGAGTCAAATTTTTTCTTTTGAAGATGTTTCGCTTCTTATCCAGGAAGCTTCAGCTCTGACAGGAGCACTAACTCAAGTGACACTGAGGACACAGATAAACCTCCAAGAGGCCTCAATGACTCTCTAAAAGGATGCAAATAACCAGCTGTCTGCAAGGAATATAAATCCATTCCCCACCATCCAATCAGAGTTGAAGAAGCTTCTTGGATGAGAAGCGAAATGCCTTCAAAGAAAAAAACACCAATGTCCAGTTGCCTCCTGAAAAAGCACCTTTGAGACATCTAGGATAGCAAGTTTGGATGCTGAGACTTCTGGGAGTTGAAGTCCACGTACCTGGAAGTTGCCAAGGTTGAGAAACAATACTCTAAACAGAACCGAAATGGGATATTTGTAGTCTAGCAGATATTGCTGGAATCCAGCACTGGGCAGCCTTCAACAGCTTGATGGATGGCCTGTATTGATAGGTTTGATAGTCTGCTTCTAGAGCAGTGTTTCCCAACCTTGGCAACTTGAAGATGTCTGGATTTCAACTCCCAGAATTCCCCAGCCAGCGAATGCTGGCTGGGGAATTCTGGGAGTTGAAGTCCAGATATCTTCAAGTTGCCAAGGTTGGGAAACACTGTTCTAGAGAATCACACTTTTCCCAGTATTGGTTTATGAAGAGTATTTATTAACACTTCTGTGCTACTCTACTCTCAGTGTCTTACAGCAGCATACATTGAAAAATACAGACAATTAAAAGGAGCTTAATAATATTCAATGTTTTGATGACACTGGCTAACATAGCTAGTTACCAAAACCTTCCATCTTCTGACCATCAAGTATTTACTTTCATTATGGAAATTCATTATGGTTCATTAAACCATTGCCTTACTAGTTTTCATTCTTCAGAACTCATAATCACTTTGATAATGGAATAAAACATCCAGAGATACACCTTAGCTCATTTTGCCCCTGTTAGTTCTTTGCACAGAGCGTTGAGAAGGAATAGTTTTTCCTTTAATGTGCTTCCTGGCACATTCCTTTCTTGATAAGTAAAATGATGCTACATTCCTAACGTGGTGGAGTTTTGGATGTGTATCACCAGATAACCCAATTTGGCAAGGAAGGGAAAAGATTCGAAGGCCCTACCTTTATCCTTTGTTGATAAGGTTTTGGGCAGTTTTGTAATATGACTTCATAGAAGAGCATGAAGGGCTCCAGATTTCACAAACCGGTGGCTGGAATTTGAAAAGGAAACCAGAAAAGTTCACGTTTTTGTTTTAAAATCCCTGTAACAAGAAGGATGGATGCTGAACAGCTTCTGAGATTGATGCAAAGGGTTAATTAGAACGTTTTACAGAATGCCAAGTAGATTTTGGTGGCTTCCAGTAATGAGGAGCTAAATGAACCACAAATCACTTGTAATTTTTAATGGGTGGTGCATTCATCAGATCCAAAGCTTTGAGGCTCTTATCTTTATTCTTTTTTTGCCCTCAGGAACTGCATTCTTACCAGGTACTGTTGAAAATGCTGGGTTTAATTTGTACAGCTTTCTGTGGCTCGAGTACAAACAGATTGTCTTAACAATGCTTGTTTCTTACTTTCTTTATGATGGTAAGATAAGAGTTTCTGGGAAAGTTTAATTTGAGAGAGAGAGAGAGAGAGAGAGAGAGAGAGAGAGAGAGAGAGAGAGAGAGAGAGAGAGAGAGAGAGAGAGAGATAAGAATTGATGTGCTGCCCTTCAAAACATACTTTTTCAAGAGCAGTTTACCAAACGTTTAAAAGGTACCGTTTCTCAAAATAGAACAGCAGCTAAAATGAAAACATATAATAACCATTATTTCTATTCATTGTGGAAATACAAAGCAAAGCAAAATTTGGCCCAGTTATTGCCAGCATCCTAGGGCTCTGCCCTTTAAAAGATTTCCAGTTCAATCCTACGCAACAATCAGAACCACAATAAATTAAGAATATTGTGGTCCTCTTCTATTTCCTTTTCTCTCTCTTCGCTGTTTTTCTTCTCTGAATTTCTTCCTCCTGCATTTGCCTATGGAGATTCTCCATCATCCAGGTCATGGTTGTCTCAAAGGTGCTTTTTTTCAAGAGGCCACTGGACTTTCTGGGTTTTCTTTGAAGACGTTTCGCTTCTCATCCAAGAAGCTTCTTCAGCTCTGACTGGATGTGGGGAATGGAAGGATTTATACTCCTTGCAAACAGTTGGTCATTTGCATCCTTTTAGAGAGTCATTGAGGCCACTTGGACATTTGTCTGTGTCCTCAGGATCACCTGAGTGGTGCAAATGGGTGTGGAGCCTTCTTGGAACTGTGGTTGTAGACTGGAAATAGGTGGTGTCTAGAGGATGTCCAGTTTTGACATAGATGGCCTCTTTGACCTCTCTCTTTCAAACCAACGGTCCTCTCTGTCCAAACGTGGACTTTGCTGTCTTCAAAAGAGTGGCCTATGTCTTTTAAATGCAGGTGGAGTGCTGAATCTTGTCCTCATGAGTTTGTTCTCGTATGTCAACCATTTCATCAATGCATGGCACAACCTAGGACAGTGATGGCGAACCTTTTTTGGTTCGTGTGCCAAAAGGGGGGGGGGCCCGCTAGCGCGCGCACACATACCCACACCCATTCCCTCTCCCCTGCACATGTGCACAACCCCCCCCCATGCTGCCCCCTGCGCATGTGCACATCCCCCCACCCCCGCGCAAAGGCCTTACCAAAGCCTGGGACGGTAAAAAATGACGAAATGGGCAAACCGGAAGTTCGGAAAACGCACTTCCGGTTTGTCCGTTGGGGTGTTTTTTCGCACTCCGGGTCTTCAGGAAGCTTCTCTGAACCCTCCAGAGTGCTAAAAACAGCCCAATGGCAAACCGGAAGTGCGTTTTCCAAACTTCCGGTTTGCCCATTTCGTCGTTTTTTGCATTCCGGGGCTTCAGGAAGCTTCCCTGAACCCTCCGGAGTGCGAAAAACAGCACAATGGCAAACCGGAAGTGCGTTTTTCTGAACTTCCGGTTTGCCCGTGGAGCTGACAGGGCAACGCCTCGCGTGCCCTCCGATATGGCTCTGCGTGCCACCTGTGGCACGCATGCCATAGGTTCGCCATCACGGACCTAGGAGAACAAACTCATCAGGACAAGATTCAGCAGTCCATCTGCTTTTGAAAGACAAAGGCCACTCTGTTGAATTGTGGTCGACTGCCCAATATAATAATTGCCACGTTCCTTCTTCACACTGCAAGGTTTAGACGGAATTGTTTTGTTCATTGGAAGCTCATTGTGTGTGAGATTGTGGATCAATATTTTCCTTAATTGTGATGTTGCTTAAGCTGGGAGAGGCAAAAAAACAAAACAAAAACACTCCGTTAAAGTAGGAACTGCCAATTGAGGTGTTTTCCCAACAGAAGGTTGTGGATGTGGTTTATATCGCAGTTTGCCTGTCATTAATATGATCTCACTGCACCGTACAGTAAATCTTCCACCTTTTGGAAAATGCTTGCCAAATAGCAGGAATGCTGTATGTTGCTGGCATGAAAAGTGATTTCTTCTCTGAATGATCTGAGAAAGTTAAAGATAAAAGATAATTCAGAGTCACTTTATTTGTCATGTAAGTAAGTCTGCAAATGACCCTCCGTTTTTGGTGTTTTTCATTAGTCCAGTTTTCTCAATCTTGGGAATTTTAAGAATTCTGGGAGTTGAAGTCCACACTTCTTAAAATTCCCAAGATTGAGAAACATTGCATTAGTCAATCCATACCTATGTATTGTATTCTTCTATTTCCTCACTTGCAATGTGCCCCAATGACATGTCTCCTTTAATTGTACCATGACTTCTCCAATGCTCTGCAGCTTCTGTGACTTCTTTTAAATCTCAAGGGAAAAGATCAGGAAGACGTTCCTCCCATTTTGAATTCAATGTTGGGAATATTCGCAAAGAGTTAGCACAATGTCTTCACTTTCAAAATCCAGAAAGATCAAAAACGTTCCAAGAAAAATCTGAAATAAATTCTCAAGTATCCCAAGGGGAAAAAAATAAGAAGAATAGAGTAACAAAACTTGTTTCACAGTAGAATAAATGTTAGATGTCCAATCTTGGCCACTTTAAGAACTATGGACCAACTCCCAGAATTCCCCTTGCTGTCGGAAGAATTCTGGGAGCTGAAGTTCACAAGTCTTAAAGTGGCCAAGGTTGGGCACCTCTGTCTTAGACAGAGGTGAGTTCCTGCCCTTTCGGACCAGTTCTATAGAACTGGTAGCGGGAATTTTCCCCTGCTCGCCGAACTGGCAGTGATGGCTGGCTGGACACGCCCCCAAACTGGCTCTCTCGGTGGCGCCATTGGCGCCGCCATCTTGTTTTTCGCTTCTGCACACGTGCAGAAGCTGGGGTTTTAGCACTGCGCCTGCGTGCGCCTGCACACAAAACACGTGGCGCGTGAGGAAGTGAACTGGCAGCGAGGTAAACCAGAACCCACCCCTGGTCTTAGATCAATGTTACATCTAACATTTATTCTACTGTGAAACAAGTTTTGTTCTTTTTGCAATAGTTTAAGAGGCTGTTGATCTTTCTTTCTTTCTTTCTTTCTTTCTTTCTTTCTTTCTTTCTTTCTTTCTTTCTTTCTTTCTTTCTTTCTTTCTTTCTTCTTCCTTCCTTCCTTCCTTCCTTCCTTCCTTCCTTCCTTCCTTCCTTCCTTCCTTCCTTCCTTCCTTCCTTCCTTCCTTTCTTTCTCTGCTGCTTTTTAGCTAGAGGGCTGTCTAACTCCTTCCTGGAACCTTTTGCAATTTGAGGTTCTATCGCAACATTTTTGGCTGTGGTTTGTAGCTGGCACAACTGAATCCCAAAGTTTTCCAGCCAGCCATTGTCTCTATCCCAACTACCAGGAAGCAACCTGCTGCTTGTTAGATCTCCAGCGAGTCCATTAAAGCAACAGTTCCCCTTTAAAATTAAACTCTTTCTGGTTTTCCAAATGTTAATATGGATATCAGGAGAGAAGATAAGGTGGTTTATATTCAAGTAGGTAACACTGTTGGCACCAATGCTAACAGGGCAAGCCCCTGCATAGAAAAAGAAAGCAAACCCCTACTAGCATTGATGATGTTACCTAGATGGGTAATGAAACGTCTGCAAGAAAACCACCAAGCTCATAGCGCACCAAGGATCCCACAGTTTTATTCCTCGAGATCTTTACGGTCAGTTCTTGTCCATATGCATCTCTCTTGACTCTTGAGGAACTCCTTATCTATCTATATTCTCCTTTTCCACAAAATTGCAGGTTTTTGCTTGCCTAGCAAATTAAGCTTGGATAGGAGCATATGCGAAGCTCTTTTTTTTCTAAGTCAATCCCCTTGTTACTTTCTTCATTTTTGCAAATTCAGATTGATAAGCCTGTGGGTCAAAGGCCTCTATTTCTCAGTGGCTGTGAGAAATACCTTATGCATTAATTGGACCAACATATAAATAGTAATGTATAAAACATTTCTATTTTAAAGGTCAGGATAGTTCTAAAGGTAAAAACAACATCTGTGCAAGAAAACATTCTAAACCTGGACAATAGGGAATTTGGAGGTTTTAGCAGAATGTTTATGGCCGTTGTAGTCAAAATCTCAGTAAATCTGTTTTGCTTCTGTGGTCAGCTTGATTTTAGAAATGGATCGTAGTCATTCCGCAGTCTCAGTGCATCAATATGCTACCAATGGAATTAGATCTTCTCCTTAATCTTTTGGTTAACATGAGACCAAAGATGTTGCAAACAGAAACCCAGCATATGGTTGTTGGTGGAGATTGTTGATGTGGTTGACGTGTAAGTGGACAGGAAGGAATTTTCAGTTTTTCTTGTTTCTCAATTTGAGACTTGCTGGAAGTCAGAAACTGATCCTTATTTACATTGTCCAAGGTAACCTAGCTTTCCACCCAGAAATAGGTAGGTATGGTAGTTCTTGACTTACGACCACAATTGAGCCCAGGTTTCTGTAGCTAAGCAAGACAGTTGTTAAATGGAGTTTTGCTCCATTTTACAACCTTTCTTGCCAATGATTTCAATGAATCACTACAGTTGTTAGATTAGTAACATGGTTATTAAGTGAATCTGGCTTACTTGTTGACTTTGCTTGTCAGAAGGTCGCAAAAGGGGATCACATGACCTTGGGACACTGTAACCATCATAAATACGAGTCCGTTACCAAGCATCTGAATTTTGATCATGTGACCATGCCGTTGTAACTTCAAACGGGTCACTAAATGAATGGTTATAAGTCGAGGACTACTTGTATTGGGAGAAGCACTTGATACAATTTCTAAATGATGGCTTTATTTTCTCCTTGTAATGGAGCCGGTCAATTATGGTCTTAAGTCATGACAGTTGTAAAGCGGGTCACCACATGATTGGACTCAGTTTTATGATTTTTTTTGCGGGGGTAGTAACAAAACGCTGCAAAAATGTCATAAATGGCAGCCCATGTGACTGCAGGACATGGTCAAGGGACATAAATATGGCCAGTTGCTAAGCACCTGAAATGCAAACATGGGTGTAGAAAGAGCAGAAAGAGCTGGAGGTGGAGTTAAGTGTGTCATCAGCTTAGTATCATTATGTTGCCACAAACAGTTCAATTCTTGAATTCCGCTGACCTTTCTCTGGCGCCAATTTAGTGTTGAACTTTAATTGACTAGATTCTTCTGTATAGGCCTGAGCAATAAATCTTAATGTACAGGTAGTCCTCAACTTATAACAGTTTGCTTAGTAACCGCTCAAAGTTACGATGACACTGAAAAAAGTAACTGAAGACCCTTTTTTCACACTTATGACCGTTGCAGCATCTCCATGATCACATGATTTACATTCAGATGCTTGACAACTGACTCATATTTATGACGGTTGCAGTGTCCCGGAGTCATGGATTCCCCTTTTACGACCTTCTGACAAGCAAGGTCAATGGGGAAACCAGATTCGCTTAACAACCGTGTTACTAAGTTAACAACTGCAGTGATTCCCGGAACAAATGTGGCAAGAAAAGTCGTAAAATGGGACAAAACTCACTTAACAGGTTTTTTTTTCACTTAGTAACATAAATTTTGGGCTCAATTGTGGTCGTTAGTTGAGGCCTACCTGTATAGCCCTGATCCTTTGAACCTGATAATGGGGGCGGGCCAGCCATCGAAATTCGAGAACCGAGTTATAAGTTCCTTTTGGGTTGCCCATCGTAAGTTCCAGTGGTTGCTAAGCAACTGGTCCTAAGTGGACGACTACCTGTAATGCAGTTGAGCCCCTTTTATTATTATTTTTTAAAATAGTTTTTATTAAACATTTTTCACCTTTAAAAACAAACAAAAACAAACAGAAAAACAAGAAAAAACAAGACAAACATAACAATGTAGAGTAATTTTACAGCCTTCCTTATCAGCATATATGTTCTGTTTTTATAATTCGCTCTTTTACATTGCCTTCTTCTCAGTTATAACAACTATAATGATATTATAATAATTATAACAATACCAATTATTGACTAATAATTGGTAACTTTGGTTAATATTTAATCAGCCCCTTTTATTTTGATGTATTTACCTGTAATGGACTGCCAACTTTGCAAAAGGTCCATTTTTTTTTCATTTTATTTATTTATTTATTTCTGTGATACCTGCAGATCCTTCTTTAGAATCCTTGAGGTAAATGGTGAAGATAAAATTCTTTTCAGCTTTTTTCCTTAAATAAGTTCCGTGATATTATTACTTTTACTGGATTCTACGTTGTTTTATTGGCACTTAAATTGTAAATTAATTAGTCATGTGGCTTATCTGGTTTTAAATAAGACTAGGTATTGATTAACATTCTTATTTTTATAGTTATAATTGGTTTTAAGCGAGACGATCTATTGATTAACACTTCTACTTTTATGGTTATAACTGCTTCTTAATAGTTTATATTTTTTAAATGCTAATAGGCAGACATAGATTTACAACTGAAATTATTTACGGGGGGGAAATGTAGGTTATAAATTTGTTTTTAAAAGCTGTAAAAACATCTTTATAACTAATTGTTGGAAGAAATGTCCATCTGGGTTCAGTTCCAAGTGGGAAGAAAGACATTGGAAACATGGAGGCTGATTGGAAAGATGGTTTAATAGTGGACAGGACCACATGGTTTGAGGTCCCAGGCAAAAAGAGCACATGGATGAGAGAGAGAGAGAGAGAGAGAGATTTATACCCTCTCTTGGGCTTTGAACTTGCTTCCTGTTCCTGTGTAAGAAATGTATTCTGATTGGTTGTCGGACTCCCATGGGGCCATGCAGGGGTAACTTTGTAGGTTGTCTTGAGTCCCAGGCCTGGTTGAATCTTGCTGGGTGATGTAATGAAGGGATTTTGGGCAATTCCTATTATGGCTTAATGGCTTTGTCCTGGTTTGGATCTTGAGCTAATCCTATCATGTCCTGAGGGTGAAGGTCTTTTGTCTTGTAGATAAGCTGGCACCAAAATATCTGCTGGGGCTGAGTTTCTGTGTCCCTTAAGATTTCTATTTCTCCTTTAGAGGAAATATTCTGCCCTTTTAATATTTCCTAGAATATTTCATTCTTTTAGGAGAGGGGTGGGTGCTAACGTTCTACATATTCTTGCCTAAAAGCTATTTAAAAACATTTTAAATAAAGTACAATGTTAGGAAAAAAAGGAAAACAGGATAAAAGTAGCAAAAGTTTGAACATCGGTATAATGTTGAAAATTAATGGTAGTGGGTTCAGTAGTGGGTTCTAAAACCCTTTACTACCGGTTCGCACATGCGCTTGTGTGCGTGCGTGATGCTTCTGCACATGCTCAGAAGTGTCCCGGGCAGGTGGGTGGAGCCACCGGCGCTACCGGTTCTTAGAACCGGGCCGAACCGGGAGCAACCCACCGCTGAGTGGGTTGGTACACAAAATGCAGCAAAGTCCCATGAGGTGGGGTCCTCATCACATTTGATAATAACACCTACTTATATCCTGTTTGAGGGGTCTTTGGTGCGCTCTGAGTTTGATTGTTTTCTTGCAACCCTGAGCTACAAATATACGCCTTTATTATATGCTATTTCTTAGCCTAATGACTTCCTGAGCTGAATAACTATGAAAATATTAGTTTGAGTGAAAGCATTCTGATGGCCCACAAAGATAAAAAGCATCTGATAGCATAGAGAGATGATAAACTTGTTCTTAAGTTTATGGGAAACGCTTATTCAGATCAACACATTTCTAGTCTGCAATTCTCCACCCTAAACCTCTGAGAAAGGAGTGGGTAAAATGAGAATGGTTTAACCACATCAAAGGATTTCCATGTTTACATTCTATATGAAATTAAGGAGACTTAGATTCACTTTTAAGTGAAGAAGATAGAAGATCAGAACATGAAGTAAATATCTGATTAGTCTCTTAAGACGGTGTTGCTCATGATGGCGTAAACCGCATACCTTACTTTGTTACCTTTAAAAACTTCGTGGCGTAGAACGGATATTCGGTTTCAAAAGTAGCATTGTCTTAACTTCATCCCTGTGTTCACAATGTTCATATTGTTGTGTGTGAAGTTATAAATCCATTGTCCTAAATTCTAAAATCCAGAGGCTCTGGTCATTCTAGAGAAAAAGCCAAACACCTAAAATGCTGATGTTGTTGTTGTTAGTTGCGAAGTCGTGTCCGACCCATCGTGACCCCATGGACAATGGTCCTCCAGGTCTTCCTGTCCTCTACCATCCTCTGGAGTCCATTTAAGCTCATGCCGACTGCTTCAGTGACTCCATCCAGCCACCTCATTCTCTGCCGTCCCCTTCTTCTTTTGCCCTCAATCTTTCCCAGCATTAGGCTCTTCTCCAGTGAGTCCTTCCTTCTCATTAGGTGGCCAAAGTATTTGAGTTTCATCTTCAGGATCTGGCCTTCTAAAGAGCAGTCAGGGTTGATCTCCTCTAGGACTGACCGGTTGATCACCTTGCAGTCCAAGGGACTCGCAGGAGTCTTCTCCAGCACCATAGTTCAAAGGCCTCAATTCTTTGGCGCTCAACCTTTCGAATGGTCCAACTTTCACAGCCATACATTGCAAATGCTGATGTTCGTGACCATGATATTCACATGGTCACTAACATTCTACCTCTGACATTGTTGCCACCTACAAAATGTTTTTTTTTTTGGTCTAAGGGGCAACAAACAACTTCTTTCATGAGCCACATCTTGTGAAGATGGCTATTCCTTAAAGATGATGGAGCAGTTTTCCCATTTCATTAATTTGTTTTTTCTCTCTCTCTCTCTTTTTAATTTCTTTTATTAAAACAAACATTAAAAACATTGGACAGAGTGTGACCATCCTGTTTTGGTCATTTCTTTACATACTATTTACATAACAACAAATACAATTATTGCTCACCATACATTGCTATCTTGGCCTTACATATATATCCCTCATCGTTATTTATTTACATATCTAAATCTTGTCCGTTTTCCATTCTTCAAATCATATGTTTCTACGTCTCCGACTCCTTTTTCTCTTTTCTATCCATTGATACAGTTTGTCCCATACTTCAAAGTATTCTGTGTCACCTTTGTCTTTAATTTCTAGTGTTAGTCTGTCCATTTCTGCACATGACAATTTTTTATTATTATTTCTTCTTCCAGCGGAGTTTCTTCGTTTTTCCAGTATTGCGCATAGATCAATCTTGCTGCGGCTATTATATGCAGTATTAGGTACATTTGTCCTTTATCATATTTCTTATTGGTGATTCCTAGTAGAAACAGTTTGTTTCTCTCAATGACAACATGTGTTCCATGATTGTTGAATGGTCTTCAAACCAACTCGGACAGTGTGTTCTATTTATTTGAAGAACATCTTGAGATGTTCTTCAAGAGTTTTGAAATTAGAAAGACAGTGGAACTAACAGTGACAACTCTGGATCAACGTCTCCCCCTCTTTCTCTAATGTTTAGGCATGTTTAGGTCCATTGGCTTCCTCAACCTGCACATACAGGTAGTCCTTGACTTATGATCACAATTGAACCCAACATTTCCATTCCTAAGAAAGGCAGCTGTTAAATTTTGTCCCATTTTATGGCCTTTTTTGCCACAGTTGTTAAGCAAATCACCACAGTTGTTAAGTGAATCATGTGGTCGTTAAATGAATCTGGCTTCCCCCATTAACTTTGCTTGTCAGAAGCCAGCTGGGAAGGTTATAAATGGTGATCACATGACCCCAGGACAGTGCAACTGGCAATAGTACATGCCAGTTGCCAAGTGCCCGAATTTTGATCATGTGACTGAGGTAGCAACAGTTGTTAAAACTGGTCATAAGTCACTTTCTTCAATGCCGTTGTAACATCTAATGGTCACTAAATGAATGGTTGTAAGTCAAGGACTACCTGTATGCCATTGTTATGTGGAGGCAGAGAAATCTTCCTAAACGTTGTTGGGTTATTGGAAAAATGCTGATTATTGTGTTGTCAATGAATATGAGATCTGCTTGTGCTGCTCACCTGTTACATTTGGCACCTACATGGTGTCCAAAAATGATTTCCACCCCACCTTTACTTATGCAGTGAAGCTCTATTAATGTCATTTGATACAAACTGAAAATTGAAGAAGAATCTAAAATATCTTTATTTTTTTACAGGTCACCATACGGTCTATATTGGGGTTCATGTTCCTAAGAGTTATCGGAGAAGAAGGCACCACAGAAGAAAGCCGAAGGAAAGGAAAGAAAAGGAGAAAATCACTGAATCAGATGCGGAAAATATTGATGAGGTCGGCGGGCACATCCTCAAGCCACTGAGTGAGTAATGGACTTTTGCATTTTTCTCAGGAAAGGGAAACTGTCAGGAAATACGACTTCCAACACTACGTGACACTCACATTCTTTGGAAGGAGAATGCAAAGATTCTACCGAAAACAGAGGCGTCCATCTTGGGCAGCTTTAAGACCCGTGGACTTCAATTCCCAGAATTCCCCAACCAGCCATGTTGGCTAGGGAATTCTGGGAGTTGAAGTCCACAGGTCTTAAAGTGGCCAAAGGTTGGACACTGACCACTAACATTTTTTTGCAAGGAGATCACAAGTGTTCTACCTGTTCTAGGTAGTGGAAGATATTTCTCTCTCTGGGCACAAAGAGAAAATATCTGCTGCAAACTCTGCATTGGTGTCAGGAAGGGCATCCGGTCAGTAAACACTCAGCTCCATTCAGTTGCCCTGACTCCACCCTGTTGCAAGGGATTACAGCAGGGGTCAGCAACCCGCGGCTCTGGAGCCGCATGTGGCTCTTTCATCCCTCTGCTGTAGCTCCCTGTCGCTGGTCGGTGCCACAATTTTGAGAAGAGCTTCCGGTCTGGGGGGGGGGGGGGAAGCACAGCGCGCCAGGAGCAAACTCTATGGCAAGGGGCGGGTTTTCCGGTCAGCTTCACAATTGATAGGGCTTTCAGTTAGGACAGGTAGAGGAAAAAGGACGCTGCGCTAGGAGGAGACTCTATGGTGGGGGAACCGGACTTCCGGTTGGCTCCAGAATTGAAAGGAGGCTTCTGGTTAAGACCTTTGTGGCTCTTTGAGTGTTTAAGTTTGCCGACCCCTGGATTACAGGGTCATTAAAAGAAAAAACAGCAACACAAAAACACAAATGTTCTACCTAAAACAGAGGCGTATATCTTGGGCAACTTTAAGACCTGTGGACTTCAACTCCCAGAATTCCCCAGCCAACCATGGGAGTTGGAAGTCTGCAAGTCTTAAAGTTGCCAAAGTTGTACACCCCTGAGCTGAAATAAATCGGTGCAAGGAGATTTTACTGTATTCTCTCTTCAGGATGGATCGAAATACTTGGTTTCAACATCTCTAATTTGCAGACACTTTGTATAAAAGTTGCACAAAATTCAGCCAGGAAATACAGATTTCCAAATACTAAAAATCACTTCAGAGTTCAAAACTTGGGGAATATTTTTTTACAGGGTTTCTACAACTCTTCTAATCAAGACAGCAATTAAAAAAAAAATCAAACCTCTTTTTGTGAAAATTTTCTATTTATTTTTTTACTGGTGTACCATATCTGCTATTACATATTTTGTCACTACATCTCCAGAGCAATTTTGGGGTTTAATGTACTTTTTAAATGGATAAAATAAGCATATTAAAGAGGAAACAAAATATTTAAAAACATGTCCAGGAAACAAAAAGTACATATTTCTTGTACTGTTGAGATTATAAATAGCACCAGAAATCAGTGTTATTCAGAGCGTTTTTCTATTGTGTTCTGATTGCCCTTCTGTCGCTGTTTCTAAGTAACGTTATTAAGTCCATGCTAATGGATGGAAAATATTTGGCTAGAAAGTCAGTATCCAATCTATGGATACTGCAATCTATGTTGAAATCTTGACAACAACTAAACGTTTTATTAGACCAGCTAATAATGGGTATTAAATGTCCACTTTTCTAGCCAGCATTTATTAATTTAATAGCAGCTGAAAATAATCCAAGAACTCCCTTCATTGTTCGTATAGCTAATCATTGATTTACAACCATTCATTTAAGAACTTTTCATAGTTGCAGCGTCGCTGAAAAAAAGGGACTTGCAACCAGTCCTTGCGTTTACGACCGTTACAGCATCCCTTTGGTCATGGGATCAACATTTCGGTTCTTGGCAACTGGCATGTATTTATGTCTTAGGATCATGTGATTTGTGACTTTTCCAGTTGGCCTCCGACAAACAAAGTCAATGGGGAAGCTGGATTCACTTAACGCTGCATGATTCACTTAACGACTGCAGTGATTCATCCAATTGTGGTTGTAAGTCAAGGACTACCCGTTTGGCTTCTAGATCTTAACATGCAAATCAGAACAGAGTTCTCTAGTTGAAGGATGGTCCCCTGTGGTCCCCCTGCGCCCCATTTTGGGCCTTGTAGGTCTCCCTGCAGCCTCCTGGGAACAAAAACAGGCTGTGAGGGCTCCCCCTGACCCCCCTGACCCTCTTCTGGGCCTAGTAGGCCTCCCTGTAGTTTAGGAACCAGTGAATAAATGAGTGATACTATTCTTGAACAGGCAATGCTAATGTTATTCCTCTCCAGAAGATTAAATGTTAGGAAGCAGAAATCAACACCCACAAAATTGGAATAATGACAGAAAAGGATAAGAACCTGTTAAGTTCTTACTAAAACTGCCGCAGGTAGATTGGAAGGAAATTATCTCAAGATCAGAGAAGATAAAATCTGAAGTGCTTCCTAGCCGCTTAAAAAAAACTTGTCAAATACAGGTACTCCTCGACTTATGACCCCAATTGAACCCAAAATTTCCATTGCTAAGGAAAATAGCATAATATAAGTACTCCTCAACTTATGACCACAATTGAGCCCCAAATTTCCGTTGCTAAGCAAGACAATTGTCAAGTGAGTTTTGCCTCACTTTATAAACTGTCTTGCCACAGTTGTGAAGCGAATTACTGCAGTTGTTGAGTTAGTGATGCGGTCGTTAAGCGAATCTGGCTTCCCCCATTGACTTTGCTTGTCAGAAGGTCGCAAAATGGGATCACATGACCCCGGGACACTGCAACCGTCATAAATATGAATCAGTTTCCAAGCGGTTGAATTTTGATCATGTGACCACGAGGATGCTGCAACGTTCGTAGGTTTGAAAAAGTCATGTCACTATTATCAGTGCATTTTAACTTCAAACGGTCACTAAACGAACCGTTGTAAGTCGAGGATTACCTGTGTTTGAAACTTTCAAACATCCCCTGATCCCTTTATTTTCACCAAAGCAATGGCAAGCAATCTACTCAGATTTAAATAACATAGTATTCAAGGGAAACTGACATGACCTACTCAAGCTAAAACTTTTCTGTACAAACTTTGAATTGGAAAGAATACCGTCTAAGGTCAGACTTGAAAGTAACTTCTCACCAGCCATAATATTTCAAGAAGGATGCTGGCTTGAGCTTAGGACAAACTACAAATGTTCAGTGAAACTGAATGGTGAAATCCTAAATATTGTGTGGATAAATAATGCAACTGTGACCTATGGAGATTCTGAATTCATCCAGGTCACGGTTGTCCCAAAGGTGCTTTTTCAAGAGGCAACCGGACTTTCTTTGAAGATGTTTCGCTTCTCATCCAAGAAATGTATGTTGCTGAATGGATGTTGTTGCTTTTATATTGTTTTTTTTAAATTTTGTATTGTTTTTAAATTTTATGAAATTTTGATTATTCTTGTATTTCTCTTTGTTGTACGCCGCCCTGAGTCCTTCGGGAGTTGGGCGGCATATAAGAATAACAAAATAAATAAATAAATAAATAAATTCCTTCAACTCTCTTTGAAGGAGGATGTTTTCAGAGTTTATCAAGAAAGTCCAGTTGCCTCTTGTAAAAACACCTTTGGGAATGTAACTGTGACTTCAATTGTTTATTTTGATGATCCATCACAGCCTCTTCCGATAGAAACCTAGTTTAGGGAGGTAATACACACAGTTGTATTATTATTCTAAACCAAGGGATGGGGAACTATGGCCCTTTTATAACTTGTGGACTTTAACTGCCAGAATTCCTGAGCCAGCCAGTACTGTGGACTGTAATGACTGGGAAAGTTTGCATCTAGCTGCTGATCCAAATTGTTAACCCTTAAATACATCTTGCTTTTGTGCAGATTAGTTAATAGGCTATCCTTTTTAATTGATAAATTTTCCCACTTTAACCGGAGTTAGGACACAACTAGTTATTTTTTAAAAAGCTTAACTAAGTCAACTCCGCTAACTATAGGCCCATTAATCTCTTGGATCTATTTAGTAAGCTAAATGCTGGATGCTTAAGTGGCAAATATTAGGATTGGAAGCTGCCCAAGAAATACACCGAAGGATACACCACCATTTCGACATTGTTGATATTAACTTCTGATTCCCCTTTTCAAAAGTGCCCTTTAGTATTTCTAATATTTTAATATTTTGTGTCATTCTGTTGCTGATAATCATGTTTATACATTCTTCTCCCTCAATTAAAATATTTAGTTCCCTCTAGTATCCAAATTTGAAATTGTTTATCGTTTTTATGCTCAAAACAAATCGACTTTCCCATGGGAAGCTTTTCTTACAGTTAATTTCAAAGTCTTATTTCAGATTTATCTGGACCCTTAATCCGTTTAACGCTTTCTAAAATCAAAGTCTTAATTAGCGCTTTGCTGTTTATTTCATTTTTTTTAAAAAAAGTTCTTAAGCTTGTAGTTAACATTTTCTTTCTTTAAAGATTGAATGCTTTGTTTTCAGACTTTTTCTAAGTTTTCTAATACTGTACCTGAAAAGCGGGGGAAAGGTTCGTTCTCTAAGCTTGGGGGTTGGTTTCCGAACATTTCGTTACCAGGCTAGGTAACAACATCAGCGCAGTTTAGCTGATGTTAGTGTTCTTCTGTGTATAAGGGCTTCAGGTGTGGGTGTGTCAAGTGAGGGTCTTGTGATGGGTCAGGTGTGAGTTATCAGTGAGTCTTGTGATAGGTCTTGTGATGATAAGGAGGTTACATTGGTGAGAATCATTGGGAGGTGAACTGCTGTGGGGGGGAGTTGCGTGGGTTGGTTGAGGGTCAGTCCTGTCTCTGGTTGGCTGTGCAGTTGATTTGGATTCGGAGGGGTTTGTAAATGGGTTGTAGGCACTGTTCCCTTTAAGCTGCGCAGCTGCGCGGCCGCACACGTGATAAGAAAACTCTGCACAATAGTTTCCAAACTGCCGGCCCAGCGTTTTCTTATGTTAGAGGGAACATTGATCACGATTGGGGTGAGGTGAGGGAAAGGGGCCTTCAACGAAGAGAGGCGGAGGCTTTAACTCTTGCCTCCCCAGGCGGACTCCGCTGCTAGGGAGAGGAGGAGAGCGAGATCAAAGGCTGCTGCCCACCAGCTTACTCTTCATCCAGGGAGGCCGGTTCGGTCCCTCCAGAAAAGAAAACGCTGCGCAGCAGTTTCCAACTGCCGCGCGGTGATTTTCAATGTTAGAGGGGACATTGGTTGTAGGTCAATGTGTCTGTTGATGGAATTGCTTGTGGAGTGCCAGGCTTCGATGAGCTCACGGGCTCTCTTAAATAATTCTTCCTTCTGTTCCATCTTGCTCACTTCATATCCTCCGCTTGTACATCCATTTTTGTCCTCTCTCCCTAGCTCAATATTTTTGACGATGCTTTGAGTTCTTCGAAACTTGAACTTATTTATTTATTTGTAACCCATTTTTGTTATTTTTTTTTTACAAATAACCCAAGGCGGTGAAGCTATCCAACACACCTTCCTCTTCCTATTTTCCCTGCAAACAACAACCGTGTGAGGTGAGTTGGGCTAAGAGAGAGAGAGTGATTGATAGGTTTTCATGGCTAAGGCGGGACTAGAACTCACAGTCTCCTAGTGATTGGCCCAAAGCAGTGGTGGGTTCCTACCGGTGCGGTCCACTCTATAGCACCGGTAGCAGCCCGCTGGTGACATCACAGTACCGGTGCGGTTGTTTGCCGGTGCCTGCACACCGCCATTTAAATAAAAAATAAAAAAATGTTAAAAAAATTTCTTCTGCGCATGCCCAGAAGCTGAGCTTCTGGCACTGCGCATGCGCTGCCTTCCTACCCCACAGTGAGTCCAAGCAGGGGAGGATGGCTGAGGGAGCGTGTGAGACGCTGAAAGAATGGGCGGCAGGAGCTATCTCCATTCCCCTCCCTTCAGCAGTTTGAGAAGTCACGAACACGCGATGATGATCCTAGGCATTTTTGCACGTTCGAGGCTTCTCAAGCTGCTGAGGGGAAGGGGAACGGGCGGCAGGAGCCTAGGATCATCGAATGGGGAGAAGCATTCAGGCCGGACGGAGCCTCCTAGAAGAACCGCTGCCGCGGTCTTGCTGCTCCTGCTGTGGGGGGCTGCGTTGCGGATGGGCAATGCCCCCCCTGCTTTTCCGGCTGCTGCCAAGCTCCCGAGGCCCACGCTCACCCGGTCACATGGCTGGCAAACCACACCCACAAAATAAGCCATGCCCACAGAGTGGTAGTAAAAAAATTAGGAACCCGCCCCTGGCCCAAAGTCACCCAGCTGGCATTCATGGTTAACTTTGGACTATACCACACAGTCTACTGCAGGGGTGGCCAAACTATGGTTTTTTGAGGACCTGTGGACTTCAACTCCCAGAATTCCTGAGCTAGCCATGGCTAGCTCAGGAATTCTGGGAGTTGAAGTCCACAGGTCCTCAAAGAACCATAGTTTGGCCACCCCTAGTCTACTGCTCTCTAGCCTGGTGCTTTATCCAGCAGACCAAACTGGCTGTCAAACGGAAGAAGCACGGGGACATGGGAATTCTTGCAAACCACCATTTTCTCTCTCTTCCCCGCTTCCTCCCAGGCCTTGTCAGGAAGCGTGCTATTTTTGTCACACCTGGCAACTGGATTTGCTAGCTCCTTTCCTAATGCTTATTAAAATTGACTTGGCCTAGAATGACCTGTGGACGTGGGAGTTCTCTTTGTTAATGAAGGCTGATCTTGTGTTTTTAACAAACAATGCTAATTGGGGATCTATTTACATTCCAGTAATTGGGACAGACCCATATTTGATTTATTCAATTTTTAAAAAATAGCTAATCTCCCCTTTCCCCACTATGAAAACTGAGGGTACTTTGATATGTTCTTCTTACTCTCATCATATTTCCTGCTTTTCCTTGGCAGTTGTTTTAAAATAACGCACTGCATGCCTTTTAATGAATTTAATGTCCACCTGACTATTATTATGAGTCAGGTTTTACACTATTTGCAGTGTAGGTCACTGGACGCCATGGGAGAAAGTGACTGGCTATTTAATACCAATGCTGCCCAGAATGAAATTATGCTAACCTAGTAACAATTTACTAAATAACTAAAATACCAAATCCCTCCCCATTCTGCTGCAGAGTTCTAGAGAATACATATGGATAGATTTCTCCCCCACTCACCCCCCCCCCAGTGAACTGGTTATGCAGATACACACATGATAATCAAATGGAATAATTATTTGAGCCTGCAAAAAATGAATTAGGGCAGTGATGGCGAACCTTTTTTGGTTCGCGTGCCAAAAAGGGGGGGAATGTGGGGGATCACATGTGTGCGTGCCCACACTCATAATTCCATGCACCCCCGCACATGCACGCATGACCCCCCTGCTCCCAGCATGCAGTGGCACACCCATTTTTCGTTCTCCCCAGGCTCCAGAGCCTTTCTAGAAGCCTGGGGAGGGCGAAAACGGCCTTCCCCACCCCCTCTGGAGGCTGGAAACAGCCTGTTTCCCGACTCCCAGTGGGCCCAGAAGGCCCAAAAATCAGCCGGCTGGTGCACACATGCATGTCGGACCTGAGCTCGCGTGCCCACCAATATGGCTCCGCATGCCACTTGTGGCACCCGTGCCATAGGTTCGCCATCACGGAATTAGGGTTTTGAAAAGAGATGCTTCATATCTCCTCTCTTTGCTTGAAAATATATCTTATGAGGCAGACTGAATGCTCCATCTTTCTATAGATTCTATAGATTTCTATAAGGTGAAGAACGCAGTGACACATACACACATACACACACAAAATTGGATTCCTTATTGCAGAGGTCAGCAGATTGGAGATTCGTTGGTTCTCTTTTGCTTTTCATTAGGATCTCGTTAGAGCCACATGCAGAGAGCCACGTGCACAGTGTAGAGCAGTGGTTCTAAACCTTCCTAATGCCGCGACCCTTTAATACAGTTCCTCATGTTGTAGTGACCCCCAACCATAAAATAATAAAATTATTAGGAAACTCAGGTGTGGGTTTTAACTTACCTCGTTGCCGGTTCGCTTCCTCCTGCAATGTGTGGCCATGCCTCGTGGGTGCGCGTGCGCTTTGCGCGCGCATGCATGCGTAGTGCCAAATTTTTAAAAAGAAATTGCAAAAAAAGAAGAAGTCAAAAACAAGATGGTGACGCATCCGCAGTGCCGGAAATTCGGCTTCTGCGCATGCTCAGAAGTTTCCACGGTACAATTTTTTTTTTTTTTGCAGTAGTCTATCCACCTGGAGACGGATAGAGGAGCGGTGTCTCGGTTCCTAAGATCATCGGAAATATGTGTTTTCCGATGGTCTTAGGCGACCCCTGTGAAAGGGTCATTCGACCCCCAAAGGGGTCGCGACCCACAAATTGAGAACCGCTGGTATAGAGCAATGTTTCTCAACCTTGACAACTTTAAGATAAGTGGACTCCAACTCCTAGAATTCCCAGCTGACATAGCATGGAGATTTGGTTATTTCGGGTTTAGGAGATCTTTTCAATATAGGTAGTCCTCACCTTATGACCAGGTGCTTAATGAACATTCAAAGTTATGATGGATCTCCCCAGAGCTACTTATAACCCTACTGTCACATTTCCTGAACGAGTATTCGCTTTGCCTATTCGCTTAACGACTGCCACATTCTTAGAACGAGTAAAAAGTACCATATTTTTCAGAGTATAAGACGCACCTTAGTTTTTGGGGAGGAAAATAAGAAAAAAAATTTGCCTCTGCCTACCAGCATCCATCGGTTATTCATCTGACTAGCGTCCTGTCAGTGTGTGAGTTGAGTTGAAGGCTGTTTGGAAACTGAAACAGTATTTGCTGTGTGAGCAACAAGCAAGAAGCCTTGGCGTGGCTGAGCTCTGCAGCTCTGAGTCTGTGCTGAGTTTAAACTTGTGTTTTGCATGTTGGAAAACCTGCTTTTGGTATTGTATATTTACTTCATGTGTTATATTATATATAAAGAGAAGCTATTGAATCCTGCTGAATCAGTTACTTGTGTGTGCTTTCTGGATGTGATTGCTGCTGCAAACTCTGAGTCCTTGCAGCAAATAGTGAAGAGCCAGTTCAGCTTCAGCCACATTTTTGCAGCCTGATTCAGCATGAGCAGCTGATTGGCGGGTGGATCGGCCTCCCGGAATACCCCCAATCAGCTGTTCCAGGCGGCAGGGATTGCCGCAGACCAGCGCCTCCTCCGTGCCTCGCGTTTTTGGCTACATTCGTGTATATGGCGCACCCAAATTTTCACCCTCTTTTAGCGGGGGAAAAAGTGTGTCTTATACTCCGAAAAATACGGTAGTTGTAACTTCAAATCCAGTTACTTGATACCTGGACTTAAATCCCAACGACTTACAACCATAATTCCCCGCTCAGTTATGGTTGTAAGTTGAGGACTACCTGTATCTAAACTAAGCTTTTTGTACTTTCACACATTTCTGGGGATGTAGAGCGTTTTCTTTCAGCCTAATTTAGCTGGAGGTAGAAACTTTCATTGATGTTATTGTGAAAACAGTTGGGAGAGAGAAAGACCCTCGCGGTCCACGTGTAAACCACAGAGCCAACTAGTAGATGTTGATCCATGTTCTTCTGCTCATCTCTGTATCTCTCGTCTCTGGATAATCTTAATATCCCCAGATCTTTCGAACTACATCTGTTCTTAGGTACACTGATAGCAAAGGTGTGGGAAATAATGTCTCAAGTGAATGATAACTCTGTGTGGATACACATTTACTGCTTATAGGTTTCCAATAATCCTTGTTTTCTTCAAGTGAGACACGCCTCTGTGTTCTTTTTTATAGCGGCCAAATGGGGATAAGCACCATTTTCTACAGGTGTGCAAAATATTCCAAACTGCTTAGATACTGAAGTGCCCTGGTAAAAATAGATAAAAAATAAAAATAAATAAATACATTCGTGTATCTCAGATGGATTTTAAATAAGGTTGATGGGAGAATAGAGAAATCTTGATTCACCTCCTGGAATTTGGCTGCAAATTATCAACTCCCTGCTGTTTTTATACATGCAGGAAGTCCTCGACTTGCGACTAAAGGCTGAGGATTATGGGAAATGATGTCTTAGTGTTCATGGAGCATGCTCTGTGGGGAGAGTTGAGCTAGACAAATAAATTGTTTATCTGTGTTCATGACTACACAGCAGAGGTGGGTTCCTCCCGGTTCACACTGGTTCTATAGAACCGGTAGCAAACCACTGGTGACATCCCGGAGCCGGTTCTGTCGGTGTCGGTCCGTGGACTCCTCCATCTTTTTTTTGGATTTTTTAAATTAATTTTTTTTGGAAATTTTTGCTGATTTTTTCTTCTGCGCATGCACAAAAGCTAAGTTTCCGGCAATGCGCATGCGCTGCCATCCTGTTTTTGACTTTTTGGGGGAATTTTTTGTGAATTTTCGGCATTGCGGGCCTGCACGGTGTGGCCACGTGGCACGGGAGGAAGTGAACCGGCGGCGAGGTAAGTTAGAACCCACACCTGCTACACAGGCCAATCTTGGAGCAGGTTTATGATTGGTAATGTGCAGAGGTGGGCTTCACATACTGTAACAACCGGTTCGCCCGGCACCATAAATGTGAGCGCGTGAGCACGCTGGCTTCATTCTTGCGTGCGCCATCCACGCATGCGTGCGGCATCACAAAACACAGCAATTTGCTCACGTGTGACATCCGCACATGCGTGCAGCATCAAAAACAGAGCGATATAGGACGGGATTGCGCCCGGGCGGGCCTACCCGCAGGTCGCTACTACCAGTTCGTGCGAACCAGTCCGAACTCGCTGAATCCCACCTCTGGTAATGTGCTATTAAAAATATACCATTACAAAGGAATATGTTGTGGTCTTGTGTGGTACATCTGAAAAACATCTAAAGTTGAATAAAAATAGGGTGGGAGGCACTTGAAACAACCTCTTTATGATCTTTTAACAGAATAACATTTTCTCTAATCCCATCCCAGGCCACTACCGTGTGTGGCTATAATTATCTAGGCCACCCGAATCATCTAATGCTATTCTACGCTATTCATTCACGTGAAACTGCTGAGGGAAAGTCAAAAGAATTTGCTGCCTTGTGTAGCAGGCGTTTAAGAAACAAGGCCCAGATCTTACAGACCAAATCTTGTAAGCCAAAGAGACTTTGATAGATAAGGGACGAATGCTGGGATTAAACAAGCTGACCTCATTGGGAAAAGTGGATTAAACAACCTCTCTCCAGAAATCCTGGGAACTGTGAGAAAGTTTGCAAACTCTAGCGGGCAATTAATTGTTCCGACAAATGAATGCCAAGTGTACCTTCTAAGTACTAGAAATGCAGATTGGCTGACGTTGCAGAACTAGGCTAAAATATAATCAGCTGCTTTGTGACTGAGCATGTGGTTTGAACCCCAGAAAGATGGCCAGTTTTGACTTGCCTATTCTGTGGAAGAACCAGCCAGATAATTCAATATTTTGTGCTATCCTGGATTTAGCACTCTTAGAGCAAACAGTCATCATGAGAAACAGATTTACAAAGAGAGATTCTGTGGACTCCTCCCCTCCCCCTCCCCCTCCCCTCCCCCCTCCTCCTAGTCAACCAGCCAGCTTTCATGCCTATCTAGAACTCACAGTCTCCTGGTGATTGGGCTCAAAGTCACCCAGCTGGCTTTCATGCCTAAGGCGGGACTAGAATTCCCAATCTCCTGGTGATTGGCCCAAAGTCACCCAGCTCACTTTCATGCCAAAGGCGGGACTAGAACTCACAGTCTCCTGGTGACTGGCCCAAAGTCACCCAGGCGGCTTTCATGCTTAAGGCGAGACTAGAACTCACAGTCTCCTGGTGATTGGCCCAAAGTCACCCAGGCGGCTTTCATGCTTAAGGCGAGACTAGAACTCACAGTCTCCTGGTGACTGGCCCAAAGTCACCCAGGCGGCTTTCATGCCAAAGGCGGGACTAGAACTCACAGTCTCCTGGTGACTGGCCCAAAGTCACTCAGGTGGCTTTCATACCTAAGGCGGGACTAGAATTCCCAATCTCCTGGTGATTGGCCCAAAGTCACCCAGGCAGCTTTCATACCTAAGGCAGGACTAGAATTCCCAATCTCCTGGTGATTGGCCCAAAGTACCCAAGTGGCTTTCATGCCTGAGTGGGACTAGAACTCACAGTCTCCTGGTGATCGGCCCAAAGTCACCCAGCCAGCTTTCATGCCTACGATGGGTCATGTCTCCTAGTTTCTAAGGCAGCACCTTAGCTGCCACACCAAACTGGCTCTCTCTTATTGTTTGTCAGACACTAAAAATATGGAGATGCAGACTATGTAGCTACTGTAGAATATGTTGTACTGTAGAATATGCAAGTCTGATGACATCAGGCATGGAGTGGATGCCAACCCTTTTAAGGCAGATCCACAAAATATCATGAGTGATACGATTTAGGTATCAACTAAAACAAAGATCTATTTGTTTTTTGGCTTTGGGTCAGTGGTGGGTTCCTACCGCTGCGGTCCACTCTATAGCACCGGTAGCGGCCCGCTGGTGACGTCACAGTACCAGTGCGGTCGGTTGCCGGTGCCTGGGCGCTGCCATTTTTTAAAAAAATGTTTTTACATTTAAAAAAAAAATTTCTTCTGCGCATGCCCAGAAGCCGAGCTTCCGGCACTGCGCATGCGCTGCCTTCCTACCCCACAGTGATTCCAAGCAGGGGAGGATGGCTGAGGGAGCACGTGAGACGCTGAAAGAACAGGCGGCAGGAGCTATCTCTATTCCCCTCCCTTCAGCAGTCCAAGAAGCCACGAACGCGCGGTGATGATCCCAGGTATTTTCGCACATTCGAGGCTTCTCGAGCTGCTGAGGGGAGGGGGAACTGGCGGCAGGAGCCTAGGATCATCGAATGGGGAGAAGCATTCAGGCTGGACGGAGCCTCCTAGAAGAACTGCTGCCGCGGTCTTGCTGCTCCCGCTGCGTGGGGCTGCGTTGTGGGTGGGCAGTGCCTCCCTGCTTCTCCGGCCGCTGCCAAGCTCCCGAGGCCCACGCCCACCCAGTCACATGGCTGGCAAGCCACACCCACAAAATAAGCCACGTCCACAGAGTGGTAGTAAAAAAATTAGGAACCTGCTCCTGCTTTGGATGACATACAAACCCAACCATTATCATGCCTTAGCACGATGTGTGAATAAATCCTTTGTGGCTTGTTCACTCAAGTAAAGTTAAAAATAATAATCATGGATTACATGTAAGCAAAGCCAGCTTGAAAGCATGATTAGCATGCTGTATTTTATGGAGCTTTGTTGTGTTTTCAGATAGGGATGGTGATAATTTTCCCAGCATGTTGACTGAATATTCCCCCATGTTTTTGCTACTCAAAGATTAGCTAACTTTTAAGCTAATTGTTGCTGGATCAAGTAATAGATAGTTGGAGGCAGGTTGAAACACAATTTTCATCTTGGGTGGCCTCAGACTGATTTAGCATTGTCACAGTTGTTTGCCTAACAACACTGCTCTGATCCAAGCTTCCCAGTGTGGTTTTTTTTTTGAGTGGGTTTTTTGACCTGGATGGATGCTGTTTGGTAGTAGCACTTGAAGATAATGACCATATCAAGTTCCTGCTGGAAAAAAATCTTTCCTGAGTCATAGAAGCAGAAAATCAAAGAGTTGTAAGGAACCTCTTTAGAAGGCCAGATCCTGAAGATGAAACTCAAATACTTTGGCCACCTAATGAGAAGGAAGGACTCGCTGGAGAAGAGCCTAATGCTGGGAACGATTGAGGGCAAAAGAAGAAGGGGACGGCAGAGAATGGGGTGGTTGGATGGAGTCACTGAAGCAGTCGGCGTGAGCTTAAATGGACTCCAGAGGATGGTAGAGGACAGGAAGGCCTGGAGGAACGTTGTCCATGGGGTCGCGATGGGCCGGACACGACTTCGCAACTAACAACAACGACCACAGGGACCTTATCAGACATGTAAGTGTCAAGGGAAGAATATTCCCGTAGAGGTGACATAATGGATCTTTTACTTGGAATTCAGATAGTTAGAAATAAAGCCGAGATTAAAAGACTAATAGAAAATATTTATTTCAGTACAAAAACAATAAATCCTGAATAATTACATCTTTGCTAAGAAACACGATCGTTCAGGTCAAGGGCTAAGGCAGAAGAGATTAATGGTGGCTTAGGAATGTGGACATGCGTACATGAACATCATATCACGTGTTCTGCTTGTATTGGAATGTACCATCATGTTTAGGATAGGGGTGCATCACCCTGCATAGACATACAACTGACAATATTCACACCGTGAAAGTAAGCCAACGTCTTTCTTGGTGCAGAATTTGCTGTAGCAATTTCTGGCAAATGTCCATCCAGTCTTTGGTTGAGAAGTCGCCACTTCATTATATCAGCTTCTTCTATTGGCTGACAGTTCATATACAGGTAGTCCTTGGTTTTACAACCATTCATTTAGTGACTGTTGGAAGTCACAACAGCACTGAAAAAAGTGACTTATGGCCAGACTTTGGGAAAAGTTCAGAGAAGAGCAACTAAGATGATCAAAGGCCTGGAGACTAAAACATCTGACGAACGGCTCCTAGTTTTTAGCCAGGTGCCTAACCACTAGACCAGCCTGGTTCTTCGTAACATCTTTATAACCGCTATGTAAAGAAATGGATGTGATTTATGGTAGCTGCCTTGTGAGGTATCTTTTCACCTTCCCACTAGAAAGATTCTATTTTTATTTTTTAATACATTTTTTATTTGTTTTCTCTTTACATACAATATGTGCTTAATGAACAACATACTGTCTGGGTCAGTTCGTTTACATCAGGCGTCCCCAAACTTGGCAACTTTAAGACTTGTGGACGTCAACTCCCAGAATTCTCCAGCCAGCTACGGGAGTTGAAGTCGTCTTAAAGTTGCGAAGTTTGAAGCCCTCTGGTTTACATAGTAATACTTCTCAAGTTCCTAATTTCTACCCCTTTTATCCAACCGTCGATAAAACAAGTCCCAAGTTCGAAAATATTCTGTGCCTTCTTTTTCTTTTATCTTCAGTGAGAAAGATTTGATTTTTAAGCTGCCCCCAGAATAAGCTGCTTCCTTCCTTTAACATCTTGTTTGTATTCCGTTTGGGGCATGATAAAAGCAGAGTTCTCTAGGCCAGCCCGTTCAATCACTCGCTGCATGACATTCCGCCAATTTGCTTCCTACTTAAATAAGCAATTATTTTACGGTTAACAAGTAGCCACTTTTTTCTGGGCCTGGAAAATCTCCAAGACCATTTATTCACACTTGGGTGATGACGGGTGTCAGAATTCATACTCCACAATTTCCTTCTATCTGGCCTTAAGGTGGAGAAAATCTTTCGGGGTGCATTAACATGGCCTTCTCTAACCTGCCTTCCATCTTTGTTAAATTGCAACTGTATGGAAGTTGTAGCGGACACACTGGGAGAGAGCCAAGATCAGCGGTGAGTTGCTCCCAGTTCGGACCGGTTCTTAGAACTAGTAGCGCTGGCGGCGGGAGGCTCCGCCCACCCACCCGGGACTCTTCTGAGCATGCGCGCACGAACCAGTGGCGAAATATTTTACAACCCACCACTGGCCAAGGTAGTTTCCAGTGGGAACAAAAAGAGTTGTATCCAGCCACATTCATGATCTACTCATGTAAATAAATTCTAGAGTCCAGGTAGTCCTTGACTTACGACCACAATTGAGCCCAAAATTTATGTTGCTAAGTGAGACAGTTTTTTTTAAAAAAAATTAACTACATTTATTAATGCTTAATGAACATCGTGTTGTCTGGATATTTAGTTTGCTTAACAATACATATTAAATTCTTAATCTCCACCCCTTTTCCCCAACCATTGATAAAATAGATTCCATGTTTGATAATATTCCGTATCGTCAATCTGTCCATTTCTGCACACTCTAGCATTTTTTTAATCATTTCTTCATCTCGTGGTGTTTCTTCATTTTTCCAGGATTGTGCAAATACAATCCTTGCAAGACAGTTGTTAAATGAATTTTGTCCCATTTTACAACTTTTCTTGCCACGGTTGTTAAGTGAATCAATGCAGTTGTTAAGTTAGTAACACGGTTAAGCGATCTGGTTTCTCCATTGACTTTGCTGGTCAGAAGGTCGCAAAAGGGGATCACATGACCCAGGGACACTGCAACCGTCATAAATAGGAGTCAGTGGCCAAGTGTCTGAATTTGGATCACGTGACCATGGGGATGCTGCAACAGTCATAAGTGTGAAAAATGGACATAAGTCGCTGTTTTTAGTGCCGTTGTAACTTCAAACGGTCTCTAAGTGATGTGTCATAAATTGAGGATTTTCCTGTATTAGAGAGTTTATTCCCCTACCAATCTGTTCTGCCTGTTTAACTTAAGTTGTTTTTCATTCTAGCTCATATCTTACCTAAAGTGCTTTTTAGGGTACATTTGACATTTTTTTCTATTTTTTTCATTTATTTTCATTGCTTTAGCAGCTTTTGAAAAATAGAAGAAATAGAAATGCTCCAACACTGGAAGTTTTAAAGAAGAGATTGGATAACCATTTGTCTGAAGTGGTGTAGGGTTTCCTGCCTAAGCAGGGGATTGGACCTCCAAGGTCCCAACTCTGTTATTCTATTCCAGTGTTTCCCAAACTTTTGACATATGTGTACCCCTTCTATAATTTTCGTAACACTGAGTACCCCTCATAAAAACATATGCTTTAATAAAAATCAAAATATATTTATTTTTTATTTTTTTGGTACATACGCAAAATAAACGAAAGTTATATTATAAAGAACATTTATTTGAACTTACTAAAGCACGATAACAGGCGCCCGGAACTAACTATTAAAGAAGTAAGTTGTCTCTGTAACGAAGTGCAGTATATTCACGCCGTGTCACGCCTCACAAGACTGTCTAACCGTTAGATAACACTGCAATTCTCCGGCGTTTAAACAGCTCCGTGGCTCAACATCAACTATTAATGTTCCTGCAGTTTAAAAATGGCCGAACCCGAGCTGCGCGAAGGATGCGCAGAAGTTCCCGCCATAATGAGTTGCGATACGATGTACGATGGCCCCAGTTCCCATGTAAAAACTGCGATACGCGCCTATTTCTTTCCTTGTTCTGTGGGCGCAGCTAAGCACGGTGCAGTGGATATTCCCACATGATCCCCACCAAACTCCGCTGCAACGCGTACCCCCACCAAACTCTTCCTGTACCCCTGGGGTATGCGTACCACACTTTGGGAAACACTGTTCTATTCTATTCTAAATTGAAAACCTGCATCCAATATCTATGATTTCTCCTTTTCCCACTGTCATAGAAATGCTGCATGGTTAAGAAACCTCTTAGCAAAACAGAAAAAAAGAAAGAAAAAAAGAAAAAGAAAAAAAGACAGAGATGGGCAGGTAAAAATTAACTGCATTAGAAAAGGAAGCAGTAGGGCTTAGCCCTACTTCAATAATAATTTTAGTGATCTGAAGGTTCCCATATCTTTGCTGTGTTGAACTGTATTTGGTATAGGACAGGGGTGTCAAACTCAAGGCCCGTGGGCCGGATCTGGCCCACGGGGTGCTTAGATCTGGCCGTCGGTGCCGCCCTGGAAACAGTGAAGGACCGGCCCGCGGTGCCTCTGCCAGGAGCTTGGGAGGGCTGTGGTGGCGCAGTGGTTAGAGTGCAGGACTGCAGGCTACTTCAGCTGACTGCTATCTGCAGTTCAGCTGTTCAAATCTCACCAGCTCAAGGTTGATTCAGCCTTCCATCCTTTCCATCAATTGTCCCACCAGAGGCAAGAATACCTTAGACCACTGCTACACAACACTAAAAGATGCTTATCGTTCCTTACCACGAGCAGCTGTGGGCCACTCTGATCATTGCATGATTCACCTTGTACCTGCTTACAGACAAAGATTTAAAGCCACAAAACCAACAATTAAATCAGTGAGGACTTGGACTGAAGAGGCAAAGTTAAAGCTACAGGCTTGCTTTGACTGCACGGACTGGAATATTTTTGAAGACACCTCTGCAGACCTGGATGAACTCACAGATACTGTAACATCATATGTCAGCTTCTGTGAAGACCTATGTGTACCGACCAGGAACTTGCGAATATACAGTAACAATAAACCCTGGTTCACAGCTAAACTTAAGCAGTTACGTCGTTCCAAAGAGGAAGCTACAGAAAAGGTGATAGAATGCTGTACAATCAGGGCAGAAATGTATTAACAAGGGAGATCAGAGCAGCAAAAAGAAACTACTCTGAAAAGCTAAGGAATCAGTTCTCAACAAATGAACCAGCAAACATGTGGAAAACTCTTAAAAACATCACCGGCTACAGCAAACCACCTTCCCAAGCTGAAGGAAATCAGCAACTGGCAGATGACCTGAATGTGTTCTACTGCAGGTTTGAAAGGAAACTACAGCCACCTATCTCCACAATCTCCATCCCAGACACACCAACAACAGCCAAACCTACTACAACTGAACCCATCCCATTGGGTTCACAACCCCTGGTGATCACAGAAAAGGAAGTGCAAGATCTATTTCACAGACAGAAGCCGGGAAAAGCACCAGGTCCAGACAAGATAACTCCTTCTTGCTTAAAAGTCTGTGCTGACCAATTGGCCCCCATCTTCACCCAAATCTTCAACAAATCACTAGAGATATGCCATGTTCCTTCTTGCTTCAAACGCTCCACTATCATCCCAGTGCCGAAGAAGCCCTCCATCAAGGAACTGAATGACTACAGACCAGTTGCTCTAACATCTGTAGTTATGAAAACCTTTGAAAGGCTAGTGATGTCCCACTTGAAAACCATCACGGATCCACTGTTAGACCCCCTGCAATTTGCATACCGAGCAAATAGATCGACAGATGATGCTGTTAATATGGCTCTGCACTACATCCTACAACATCTTGAATCTCCAAATACCTACGCAAGGGTCCTCTTTGTAGACTTTAGTTCAGCATTCAACACCATCATACCGGACATTCTTCTAACTAAACTAAATCAGCTAGCGGTACCTGAACACACTTGTAAGTGGATCACAAGCTTCCTAACAGAAAGGAAGCAGCAGGTGAAGCTAGGCAAAATCACATCAGATACCTGTACAATTAGCACAGGGGCCCCCCAAGGCTGTGTACTCTCACCACTTCTCTTCTCTCTATATACCAATGACTGCATCTCAAACGATTCATCTGTTAAACTACTGAAGTTTGCAGATGATACAACAGTGATTGGCCTCATTCGAGACAACGATGAAACCGCATACAGACGGGAGGTTGAACAACTAGCCTCATGGTGCGACCGGAACAATCTGGAACTGAACACATTCAAAACCGTAGAAATGGTGGTAGACTTTAGGAGAAACCCTCCCATTCTACCACCTCTTACAATACTAGACAACACAGTATCAACAGCAGAGACCTTCAAATTTCTAGGTTCCATCATATCTCAAGACCTAAAATGGTCATCTAACATCAAAAACATCATCAAAAAAGCACAACAAAGAATGTTCTTTCTGCGCCAACTCAGGAAGCTCAAACTGCCCAAGGAGCTGCTGATACAGTTCTACAGAGGAATTATTGAGTCTGTCATCTGCACCTCTATAACTGTCTGGTTTGGTTCTGCAACCCAACAAGACAGACACAGACTTCAGAGGATAATCAGAACTGCAGAAAAAACAATTACTGCCAACCTGCCTTCCATTGAGGACCTGTATACTGCATGAGTCAAAAAGAGGGCCGTGAAAATATTTACTGACCCCTCGCATCCTGGACACAAATTGTTTCATCTCCTACCCTCAAAACGTCGCTATAGAGCACTGCACACCAAGACAACTAGACACAAGAACAGTTTTTTCCCGAACGCCATCACTCTGCTAAACAAATAATTCCCTCACCACTGTCAAACTATTCACTAGGCTGCATTACTATTACTATTAGTTTTTCTCATCGTTCCTATCACCCATCTCCTCCCACTTATGACTGTATGACTGTAACTTGTTGCTTGCATCCTTACGATTATTTTCATATTGATTGTTTCCTGATTGCTTACTTGAACCCTATGACAACCATTCTTGACAAATGTATCTTTTCTTTTATGTACACTGAGAGCATATGCACCAAAGACAAATTCCTTGTGTGTCCAATCACACTTGGCCAATAAAGAATTCTATTCTATTCTATTCTATTCTATTCTGAGGTCGGTAAAATGAGGACCCAGATTGTTGGGGCCAATATGCTGAACTCTGTAAACCGCTAAGAGAGGGCTGTAAAGCACTATGAAGCGGTATATAAGTCTTAAGTGCTAAGTGCTGTGTGCAGCCTTCCTGAGCTCCGTTTTCGCTGGCAGAGGGTTGCAGGAGCCTGTCGCAGCTGAAAACGGAGTTCTGGAGCCCATTTTCGCTGGCAGAGCACTCGGGCCACCCGAGCCCATGACACAAGTGATGTCGAGCTGGCCACGCCCACCCTGGCCACGCCCACCCAGCCCCCCAAGTTCAAACACAACCCTGATGCAACCCTGAAATTGAGTTTGACACCCCTAGTATAGGAGATCGTCCATTAAAACGTGGCTATCATAAGATAGATCTAAGCTGTGAAAAGGCCTCAGCACGGCAGTTGCATCAGAAAAAGTGATGGGTTGTGTACTCCACCACCATCAAGTTCTGCTCAAATTGCAAGCTGTTTTCAGTAGATAGAATCAAACTCTCTTCAAATATCCCAAAGTTTCTTTTTCAACTGGACTTTCTTTGTTTTTTTTTTTTTTTTCTGGGAGACGTTTTGCTTCTCATCCAAGAAGCTTCTTCAGTTCTGAACTGAAGAAGAACCGAACTGAAGGTGTGTGCCACATAAAAATCTGTTAGGAGGTCACTCAACAGCAGGAATTTGGGATTACAATGACAGTCATCGATGTGGCAATGATGTGGAAAGGATACTCTAAATATTTGGAGCGAGAATGCTTTGGTAACTTTAATCGATGAGTAATACGCTATGCTGTAACTGTTTTGACTACTTTATCTTATGATGTTATCAACTGTATTCTCATTTGAAGGATACTGTAATGTTGGGCAAGGCCTAATTGTTACTACAGTGAGAATGTAAGGTCAGCCTCTGGAATGTTTGCAAAAACAAGCAAATCTTTTAATGGGGTTTCTAATTTGTAATGACCTGTTTCTACTGGGGCTTTCTTTTGTTTTCCTCGGCCACACCAAAGATATTCTGGGCATGATTCAGTTACTGCTTCATTATATATTTACATAGCTTTCCCCAACCTGAGTTGTGTTTAAACTGCCACACAATCTAGCCATGTTTATCATAACACGGTTTGCTCATTCTGTCTGGGCCTCCAGAAATTACCAGAGTGGGATTCTCCGTTTCTCCCTCCCTTCTTGTGCTTTCGGTTGAAAATGGTCTGTTAAAAAAATGACTTGGAAATGGAGTGTATTTCAGGAAATAGTGTCTTGAATAACAAGAAATAATCCAGTAAGCTAAATTGACTTTCCTCAAGTATGTTTGGACAAATAGAAGTTGAGACTCTAGAGCAGCGGTTCTCAACCTGGGGGTCGTGACCCCTTTGGGGGTCGAACGACCCTTTCACAGGGGGGCGGGAGACTTCGCCCGGACGCCACCATTTGGTTCTTTTACTCTCTGCGCATGCGCAGAACACTTTGCGCATGCGCAGAGGGTAAAAGAACTCAAATGGCGGCAGCTGGGCGGGGGTCGCAGCGGCGGGGTGGGTCACGGTGGTGGGGTGGGTTGTGGCAGGTGTGCGGTGGCGGCAGGGGTGAGATGCTCACTTACCCAGACCGGTGCGCTGCTCCGCGGTCCTTCATGCTTTGTGCGCACGTGCGCACGCTACGCGCGCGCGCCCCCTTGTGCGATTTTGCTTCTGCGCATGTGCGGAAGCAAAATCGCGCCGAAATCTTGTGAGGGGACGCGCGCGCGCGAGAGATTTTGGCGCGATTTTACTTCCGTGCATGCGCAGAAGCAAAATCTCACTGAAATCTCACGCGTCCCCTCGCGAGATTTCGGCGCGTTTTTGCTTCCGCGCATGCGCAGAAGCAAAATCATCCAAAAATTCACGAAAAAGAGATGGCGACGCGCGCGATTGCCCGGTGGAGACGGTACCGGAGCAGTCGCGCGCATATTGGGGTATCGGCGGGTCCCTACCGGAGCTCCGCACTGGACCGCACCGGTAGGAACCCACCCCTGGGTGGCAGGTTGCGGGTCGCGGCATTAGGAAGGTTGAGAACCACTGCTCTAGAAAGAGTGTAGAGAAGAGCAACAAACATGATAAAGAGTTTGGATACCGTTACGGAGAAGAATGATTGAAGGAACTGGTATGTCTAGTCTAACGAAGAGAAGGAAGGACCAGGGGTGATATGATAGTAGTCTTCCATACTTGAGGAACTGAGAAGGGTTGGTGGGTGTTGACCTATTCTCCAAAGCATCTGAGAGTAGGACAAGAAGTAATAAACGGATCATTAAAGAGAGATTGAAACAAGAACTAAGGAGTAATTTCCTGACAGAACAATTAATTAGTGGAACGGCTTGTCTCCAAAGGTTATGGGTGCTCCATCACTGGAGGTTTAGAAGAAGAGACTGGACAGCCATTTGTCTCGAATAGAGTCTCCTACTCATGTAGAGGGTTGGACTAGAAGACCTACAAAGTCCCTTCCAACCCTATTATTCTATTTTCTATGTTGTAATAGTCTTAGACTCTCCAGACAGCAAAGTGATAGTGTAGGAATTCTAATCAAAGAATACATCACCCAAACTGGAATAAATAAATGCTGCAATTAATTTGGACTCATCCAAATTAATTGGATGCACGGCCACACGGCGCGGGAGGAATCGAAGCCGGCGGCGTGGTAAGTTAGAACCCACCCCTGTCCCATGCCCCATTTTCACCAGCAGTGGCACCGTGGGCCGGTCCTTTGCTATTTCCAGGCCAGTCCCGCGGGCCAGATCTAAGCACCCTCCGGCCTTGAATTTGACACCCCTGATCTAGAGGTAGTCCATGACTTATGAGTACAATTGAGCCCAGAATTTCTGTTGCTAAGCAAGACATTTGTTAAGTGAGTTTTGCCCCATTTTACGACTTTTCTTTGCTAAGTGGACCGCTGCCATTGTTAAATCAGCAACACGGTTGTTAAGTGAATCTGTCTCTCCCCTGTTGACTTTGCTTGTCAGAAGGTGGCAAAAGGGGATCACGTGACCCCCGGACACCGCAACCATCATAAAGATGAACCAGTTGTCATTCGGATGTTTGACAACTGGTTCATATTTGTCACGATGTGAATATTGTCAGTTTGTGCATCTCTATGTTTTACTGTTTCTTGTATCTATGGTCAGACAGACGTATGATATATTCTATTACGCATGTCTGCATTCCAGTGGTTTCCTCCTTTCCTTTCTCATCGCCATTTCTACCGGAGGTAGAAGTGATTTATCTCTTAGCCGATAAAATGTAGTCCTAATAAGAATTCTTTATTATTTTTCTACTGAAATAAATATTTTGTTAATTAGATTTGAATCTCGGGTTTTATTTTCTAAGTAAGTATGTTTTCAAAGAAGCCACGATCCATCGACCTCAGGAGGATTTATTTCTCCGCCTAACAATATTTATGAGGGTTGCAGCACCATGGGGATGCTGCAAGGGTTATAAGTGTGAAAAATGGTCATAAGTCACTTTTTTCAGTGCCGTCCTAACTTCGAACGATCGCTAAATGAAGTGTTGTAGGTCGCGGATGTCATGTATTCCTTGTTTGTAGAACAAAGACTTTCTCTTGCTCACGTAACCTTCCTAACTTTCCTAAAGCAATTACGTGTTTAACGCATAAGCCAGAGGTTGTTTGGTGTTTCATCTTCAAGGGCTTCCTCATCAGCCCAAACCATCTTTATCTTTTCCCTTTTTTTTTTGTTTTTGTTTGGTGGAAATCCTTTGTACTCTCCCTATTGCACACTTCGGTCACTCATTAAAACCTTGTTAGTTTTCAGCTTCTGTTCTTTACTGAAAAGAGATTTGAGCGTGTCAGAAACGGCAGAGATTTTTAAGGGGACGCATTCGGTCAGTGGGACCTTCAGAAAGACGTTCAAATGATGGCTTTTGTGCCTTCCACACCATCCCTTCGCTTGGCCCTGAGGGAGACGCAGCCAAACAATTTTGCTGATTATTCCTGGCTTTCTTTTCATCCGGATTGGAATTTAGGCTTACCTGCTTTAGAACAAGGTAGGATATTCTTGGAATACTACTTGGATACTCCACCCTACTTGGAATACTGCATTCAGTTTTGGTCGCCACGATGTAGAAAGGATGTTGAGACTCTAGAAAGAGTGCAGAGAAGAGCAACAAAGATTATTGGGGGACTGGAGGCTAAAACATATGAAGAACGGTTGCAGCAACTGGGTATGTCTAGCTTAATGAAAAGAAGGACTAGGGGAGATATGATAGCAGTGTTCCAATATCTCAGGGGTTGCCACAAAGAAGAGGGAGTCAAACTATTCTCCAAAGCACCTGAGGGTAGAACAAGAAGCAATGGGTGGAAACTAAACAAGGAGAGAAGCAACCTAGAACTAAGGAGAAATTTCCTGACAGTTAGAACAATTAATCAGTGGAACAGCTTGCCTCCAGAAGTTGTGAATGCTCCAACACTGGACGTTTTTAAGAAGATGTTGGATAACCATTTGTCTGAAGTAGTGTAGGGTTTCCTGCCTAAGCAGGGGGTTGGACTAGAAGACCTCCAAGGTCCCTTCCAACTCTGTTATTATTATTATTATTATTATTATTCAGTTCCAGGTCTAATTTGGTTTAATTGTTTTGAATGCCTCAGAACATACCAGCATGAGTTTCACACATTTGCTGAAACGAGAAACCATGAGTTTTTATATCATGAGTAATTATATCATGAAGAAAAGGAAAAGGGTTGCATGTACAAAGAAAAGACTAATTATTTCTGTAAAAATAATTTTTATTTGAATATAAACATTAAAAAAGACAAACATTAAACAAAACCAAACATGTACATACATATACAAATATACATATAAACCTCTTGGGTACTTCTACGGTAAGTGTCTTGACGTTACCTTTTTACTTATATATAACTATACAGCTATATATTACTGTATATATTGTATTTTTCTTACAATTTTTATCTAAATATATTTTAATAAATACATACATTTATATTAACTAAACATATAATCCTATATGAGTTCATAAATAAACATCACTCTAAACATCTCTTTTTTTCTTTTCTCCTTTCTAGCCAATTATAAAAAATATTCCAAATCTCAAAATATTCTGAATCTTCTTTCTGATTTAATTAGGAAAAGACTAATTAATAGCACATATAATTGGATATTATTGTGCAAATTACTGCTTTTCTTTGCTTTATGCTTTGAGTCAGGTCTTTGAGCCTCTATCGTTTCAAACTGTTTGTACAGTCCTAGTGAAAGTAAGGAAGGAGAGACTATGGCTTAAATATTCTCTCAGGTTTAAGTCCTTGGTATCTTGGGTTGAAATGTTTCGGTTATTTGACAATCTAGACATAACTTGTGGCCTCTGATTTCTTCTCTTTCCTTCCTTATCTTCTCCTGTCTTTCACTTTTGAAGATAATGATGGTTATTGTTGACTAACTGCATTCGGCGACATTTTGAAACCATTATCTGAAAACTGGTTTGTGGTGAACTGTGGTTAGATGCAGATGTTTAACATTATCCACAGTCCAAAAATGGAAGCAGACTGTTGAAGGAAAGGAGTAAGGCTGAGAGTGCTTTTAGTGATTATTTTAGAAGATTATGGTTGTTTAATGGTTAACTTAACTGTGTTATATTGCACAGACAGGCTGAAATGTCACAAGATCTTTTGTTAGATCCCTGAGGTCTTTTAAGATTTGACCATCCTGTCAGCTTTGGCCATTAAAAATAACTCTTTAGGTTGCTGCTGGCATTACAAGTAATCCTTGACTTATGACCTCAATTGAGTGCAAAATTTCTGTTGCTTAGTGAGACATTGGTTAAGTGAATTTTGTCCCCTTTTACAATCTTGCTCGCCGTTGTTGTTAAGTGAATTATTGCAGTTACTAACTCAGTTAAGGGAATCTGCATTCCCCGTGGACTTCGCTTGTGGGAAGGTCCTAAAAGATGATCACATGACCCAGGGACACTGCAATCGTCATAAATATGAGCCAGTTGGCAAGCGTCCAAATTGTGATCATGTGACCCAATGGGGATGCGACAATGGTGGTGTGAAAAATGGTCGTAAGTCACTTTTTTTTCAAAACTCAAAGGGCAGATTCGATGGACTACTAGGTCTTGGTCGGTTTTCTACTTTTCTATGTTGTTAAGTGAACTATGGGGTTGTTAAATGAAGCTGGCTTCCACCATGGACTTTGCTTGTAGGAAATTACCTGGAAAAATTACAAATGGCAAACACATGACCCCCGGGAACATTGCTATTGTCAGAAATACCATATTTTTCGGAGTATAAGACGCACCTTAGTTTTTGGGGAGGAAAATAGGGAAAAAAATCTACCTACCAGGTATTCATCTGGCTAGCGTCCTTAGTATGGTCAGCTTCAGCACATTATTTTATCTCCTGGTTAGGGCTGAAAAAAAACTTTTTGGAAGGAAATAGCAATGAAAGCAAGCCGGGAAGATCGTTAGCACCTCATTAGGGCTGGGGGAAAAAAGCTTCGAAAAAGCTACATTCGGAGTATAAGACGCACCCAAATTTTCAGCCTCTTTTAGGGGAGAAAAAGGTGCGTCTTATACTCCGAAAAATACGGTACATGTTGATTGCTAAGCACCCAAATTTTGATTTATTTTCAATGCTGTTGTAACTTCGAACGGTCAAATAAACAAACGGTTGTAAGTCAAGGTAATAACCTGTATTACCTTCTTACCTTTCCCCTTATATTAAAGTTCTATCATTGGGAAGATCCATTCAAGCCAAAATCGATACTTACTGATTATGAAGTCATGATGAAGTACTAAACTGATCAAGAGCCGGTCGGAAGTTTCTTTCTTCTGGTAACCCATTTTTAGTTGTTGTATAGTTTATACTCTTCTTTCTTTGCTTTGTTCTATTTAGGCTCCTTGCATTACTGTTTCGTTTGCCATAACCCTTTCTTTCTTTTAGTCTTGATTTTGCTTCTTGTGCAAGCTCCAAGTAGCCAACTTCAAATCATTAATGGGTTATCTGCATTTTGTTTCCTCTTGTTTACCCATAAACGTAATCAAGTTAAGTTTTCTCTGATGACCTCCCTCCTTAATTGTCTAATCATATGATCATCTTACATTCTACTCATTCCAATTTGTTGCTTATTGGATCCAGATTGCCATAAAACCAATACCCCACAGCTGTTCTTTAGTTGCCTAATAACTAACAAGGTATTTTAATTCCCCCAATTAACTCCAAAGCATAAGGAAACTAGCATGTAAGTGGGTTGTAAAATACTACTATAAATGTTAAATGCCATTCAATTACTAAGCACCTTAATTGCTAATGTTTCATTAACCAGAGCTTTAAATTAGAGGGGGAGAACTTGTTTAGGTTGAACTATAATTAGCTTTTGAAAATGACTTTGTTTTTCTAGTATTAAAACTTCGCATGTAGAATTAAGTCCAAATAAGTCAAGACAGGTCAAGTTCACTGTAGATTTTGGGCTTTAAAGTTACTGTTTTAGATTGTACTGTGTCGTATTGGCATAATAGAATAAGAGGTCTTCAAGAGGTCTTCTAGTCCAACCCCCTGTTCAAGAAGGAAACCCTACACCATTTCAGACAAATGGTTGTCCAATTTCTTCTTAGAAACCTCCAGTGTTGAAGCACATGCGCACGGCCGCCTGCACATGCACTCTACTCACATGCGAGCCAACCCGCGCATGTGCCCGGTCTCAAAAACATGCACAAATAGGATAGCATAGAGCCCGGGCTCTATGCTATCCTATTTATGCATGTTTTTGAGACTGGGCGCATGCGCGGAAGGCTCGCGTGTGAGTAAAGTGCATGTGCAGGCGGCTGTGTGCATGTGTGGAGGTGGCGCGCTCACATTTGCGAACCGGTAGGGAAGGTAAGTGAAAACCATCCCTGCTAACTCTGTTATTCAGTTATGAGTTCTGTACAGTGCTATTGTGGGTTCCTGGGATGGTGTTTGTGTATAGTCTCTTTGCATGTATTTTTTTTGTTGTTCCCTCTTTGCCTCTCTAATATGGTGTTTGCATCTTTTTTTTTCCATTTTCACCAAATCCTCCAGCCACTACTCTGAATCTAAGCTTCTCTTCCTCTTTAGTTTGCCTTCCTTGAGTGTTAACATTTGACAGCATCACCTGCTGTTTGGGACCGTACTGTTTTTTTACACCTCCCCTTTGTTTTGCAAAAATCAACATTTAATCCCTGGGGTTGGCTTCATAAACCACAAGGCAGAAATGACCTTGTTAAATCTCTCCTTCTTAAGAGTCTTTGTTTTCTGTGGCTCCGCATTGGATTTCTTGGCCTGTTTCATTCCATCTCATGCCCTCCTTTTATCTTGGCCTCAGTTTTTTTCTTCTTCTTCTCTCCACTGGCTTATTTTTTTACTATTGACATTTTGTAAGAACACCTGCTGTCAATTCTTCCTTTGTCTATCTTTCTGAGCCCTCTCTAATGAGCTCAGGAAGACTTCTGTGGCAGCTTCCCGTGTTCAAAGCACGAAATATATGATTGTCTCATCATGGTGATTTCAGAAGGAAATTAATTACAGAATACAGGATAACAGAGTTGGAAGGGGCCTTGGAGGTCTTCTCGTCCAACCCCCTGCTCAAGCAGGAGATCATATACCACTTCAGACAAATAGTTATCCAACATCTTCTTAAAAGCCTCCAGTGATGGAGCACCCACAACTTCTAGAGGCAAGTTGTTCCACTGATGAATTGTTCTCAATGTCAGGAAATTTATCCTCTGTTGTTCTTCTAGGTTGCTTCTTTCTTTAGTTCAGTTTCCATCATTGCTTCTTGTCTTTCTTGCGTTCTGGAGCTTTGGAAAATTAATGAGATATTATTTATTACACAACACAAAGTGTTAATAAGATCACCTAGTCCCCCTGCCTCCGTGATTTTTAAGCAATGCAGTTTTAAGCAATGTAGTGGTTTGTGGAAAGGCAACACGCCTTTTGTAATTGTTGATTGGTGAATGAACGTGTTCTCATTGTGCATGGGTGCAGGTGTATCTTAGCCAACAAACTAGGACCATGTTGGGTGAGAAATTCTTAGAGCTGTAACCCCATCTGGATGGCATGAAATTTGAGAAGGCTACTTTACAGTTGTCCCAAAGGTGCTTTTTCAAAAGACAACTGGACTTATATTTTTCCTTGAAAATGTTTCGCTTCTCATCCAAGAAACTTCTTTTCTGAAAAAGTGACTTATTGTAAGTTGTTATCAATATCTGCCAAAAGAATGTGGAATGCCTGTCTCTGGTTGATATTGACTGATCATCTTACTTATTTACTCAGCCATCTGTCCTGTTTAAGGAAATGATTTTTTACTCAGCTTCTGTTTATCTAAGTTAATTAAAACTCTTCTATTTGTCTATGGTAAAAGTTAATTAGACACTCTTCTGTTTAGTTAGCAATCACACCTTGACATGATCTGTCTGTATACTTACTATATGTTATATATTAACCATTTATTCATTGGATCTAAATTAGTAAAAGTTAATCTTTTATACTTGTGTGCACAAAGAAAATGGCTATAAGAATAAACGCAAGTCCTGGGCAAGACAGATCTGAACAAACATACCCAGAGAGAACAGGTCTCCGAACAGCAGAGACTTTGCAGCCAGAGAGAAGGTCTTCCTAGCTCGGAACTGCTTTGCTCAAGAAAACCATGTCTCCGTGTCTAAGATTACTACAACTTATGACCGTTTTTCACATGTATGACCATTGCAGCATCCCCATGGTCACTTGATCAAAATTCAGACGCTTGGCATCTGACTCATGTTTATGACAGTTGCAATGTCCTGGGCAGCGGTAAAATCTCCTTCCCTTCCCTACTGGTTGCATGCTTTTTCACCCGCGCTCCATTCGCGCACACACTTTTCACCCTCTGAGCATGCGCAGAATGCTTTGCACATGCGCAGAGGGTTAAAAAAAAGAAAATGGTGACATCCGAGCGGTTGGGCGGAGCCTCGCGCTACCTCCGCTACTGGTTCTCTGAACCACGCGCTGCCGCTACCAGTATGCCCGTACTGGGCCGAACCGGTAGGATTTCACCCCTGGTCCCGGGGCCATGTGATAACTTTTTGCGACCTTCTGACAAACAAAATTAATGAGGATACCAGATTCATTTAACAGCTGTGTTACTAACTTAACTGCAGTGAGAACTTAACACAGCTGTGCCAAAAAAGCTTGTAAAATGGGGCAAAATTCACTTAACAAATGTCTTGCTTAGCAACATAAATTTTTGACTCAATTGTCGTAAGTCGAAGACTACCTGTACATTGGCTTATATCCACCATGGTAATTACCATATTTTGAATAAATGTTCCTGTCTTTAAGAGAACGTGCTGCATTGGATTGGTGACAAGCACTTTGTACGTGGTCAGTGGCACGGTTTTCCTTGGCATCAAGTATTTCAGGAAATACTTCTGACCTGGCAAATAGATTGAGGTGCTTAACATTGGTGAATGCTAGCACAGAATATAGTGCAGAGAACTATCTGGGCTAATTAGAGTTTCTTACACAATTTAATTCTAGACCAAGAAGTTAGAAATCTGTCACTAATACTGTTTTGTCCATTGTCCTTCTACTTCTCATTGGCCATATCTCTTCATTAATGGGGCACTCCAGATGTTTTTTTTGGGGGGGGGGGGGTCAGCTTCTAGAATTCTCCTCCAACACTGCCAGAACAAATAGTTGATCTCTTAAAGGTTTACAGAGGTGCTGTGTAGATCTTTCCTGTTGACGTGTGCGTACTTTTCATTTACAAAGGACTCATACCAACTTGCCTTCCATTGAGGACCTGTATACTGCATGAGTCAAAAAGAGGGCTGTAAAAATATCTACAGACCGCTCACATCCTGGACATAAATTGTTTCAACTTCTACCCTCAAAAAGATGTTATAGGGCACTGCACACCAGAACAACTAGACACAAGGACAGCTTTTTCCTGAACACCATCACTCTGCTAAACAACTCATTCCCACAACACTGTCAAACTATCTACTAAGACTATTACTATTATTCTTCTCATCCTTCCTAGTACCTATTTCTTCCCACTTATGACTATAACCATGTTGCTTGTATCTTTACAATTTATATTGTTTTATTTGTTTCCTAGTATGATTTGATTGCTTAGTAGTAACCTATGACTATCACTAAGTGTTGTATCTTATGATTCTTGATGAATGTATTTTATTTTTCTTTATGTACACTGAGAGCATATGCACCAAAGACAAATTCCTTGTATGTCCAATCACACTTGGCCAATAAAGAATTCTATTCTATTCTATATAGAAATCTATTATGCAGATTTCCTACCTCTTGTTGATGAAACAAAAGGGGAAGAGAGTATTGTATGAGTGGGTGGTGAGTTCTATGCCATTAATTTCATTTTGAGCTGATTCATATGAATGAGTCACTGATTGACTCGTCAAAGCTTTTGATTTGGGACGTGTGGAATGGAAGGCCCTGTATGATTATCACAGCTGAATAAAAAAATTGCAACATATTACACACAATATATTGTATTGCAGTTTTGTAAACATCCACTTATCAGAATTTTGGGGTAAAATCATTGTTAAAACAGTGTAAAAATAACAACTTTCGACTTAATAAATTAGAATGTTCTTCAGATCATGGATCAAGTTATCCATTATGCTTACATCCTGGGTGTCTATGGTGATTCTAAATCATCAAGGCTATGATCGTGCAAAAGGTACTTTTTGAAGAGGCAACTGGGCTTTCTTGGTTTTCAAACATCTTCAAAGAAAAACATCTTCAAGAAAAAGCAAAGGAAGTCCAGTTGCTTCTTGAAAAAGCAACTTTGGGACTTACATCCTAAGTTTGTCACCCCAGCACTGAGGCACCGTGAAAGGGAGACATAGTAAAACTTGTAAAAAAAAGTCCTTAATGAGATACCTTTTTCAGCAGCTTATTTTATTTATTTATTTTATTTATTTATTTGTCAACAAGTGCAAGGAAACAGAACACATGAAAAAAAATGGCACAAATAAATGGATATAAAGAAGCAAAACATAGCCATAAACACATTAAAATGAGTACATACAAATGGGTACAGTAGGACAGGGACGGTAGGCACGCTGGTGCGCTTATTGAGTGTGTCAAATGAGTTGTGATGTTGTACAAGCCTCGAGATTTTCTTTTTTCAGCAAAAGAAATTTGTCCATTGCCCATGTGGGTGCAATAGGAGGAGGGAAAAGTTTGAAGTTCATTACTTCAGGGTAATTAGCTTGACCCTTGATTGTATATAATACTTGCTGAGCACAACCTGTTCCCTCTGGAGGCCAAAATGAAAATATGTTGTTCTAACTAAAGAGAGCTTGAAAATAACTAATGAACGGCCCATTAATTTCCAGTGGTACTAAAATGAACATGTGGTGGAGGTTGAGGTACAGCAGACCTTGTGATGCCAAAAAATTCTGTATTGGGAACTTTGTCATAACTCCAAATAAAACGCCACTTAAAACCAAGTCAAAAAGAAAACAGAAGAAAAGACTGTATAGTTGTACAACTCTACTTTAATTGTAGAAAGGGGTGGATTCATTTAGAAGAATAGAATAAGAGTTGGAAGGGACCTTGGAGGTCTTCTAGTCCAACCCCCTGCTTGGACAGGAAACCCTACACTACTTCAGACAAATGGTTATCCAACATCTTCTTAAAAACTTCCAGTGTTGGAGCATTCACAACTTCTGGAGGCAAGCTGTTCCATGGATTAATTGTTCTGTCAGGAAATTTCTCCTTAGTTCTAAGTTGCTTCTCTCCTTGATTAGTTTCCACCCATTGCTTCTTGTCCTGCCCTCAGGTGCTTTGGAGAATAGTTTGACTCCCTCTTCTTTGTGGCAGCCCCTGAGATATTGGAAGACTGCTATCATGTCTCCCCTAGTCCTTCTTTTCATTAAACTAGACATACCCAGTTCCTGCAACCATTCTTCATATGTTTTAGCCTCCAGTCCCCTAATCATCTTCGTTGCTCTTCTCTGCACTCTTTCTAGAGTCTCAACATCTTTTTTACATCGTGGCGACCAAAACTGGATGCAGTATTCCAAGGGTGGCCTTACCAAGGCATTTATATTTAAAGAAGTAAACCACAATGTGTGTATGGAAACTGTTGAGACAATTGAGTCTCAACTACTTTTCCTCCATTGACCAACCAGATGTTGGCTGAGAGATCACTATCTATACATCTGGATGCCTAAATGGGAACACCTTGCTTTATTTAGTTAAGGTGATATGATTATGGTTAGTTGGCAGAGTCAGCCAGATGTTTAGACTGGATTTGGTATTTTTATCCACCTCTCAAGTCCTTCCCAAGGACCTAAGATAGGCAGAAGATTTAAATAATAATAATATTAAAGGTATCATCACAGGTTATAAGCTGTTCCAAGTAAAGCTGCTTTTTGCAATTGTCTGGTGGTGATTTTGTCAATGCCTATGAGGTTCAAGTGCTGCTCCAGAAATTTGGGGATATCAAGTCTCTCCCAAGGACTGATTGTGGTTTGTTGTAAAGTCAGCCAAATGTTTAGGCTGAATTTGGTATTTTTTAACCACCCATCCAATCCTTCCCAAGGATCTGGGGTCCCCAAACTTGACAACTTTAAGACTTGTGGACTTCAACTCCCAGAATTCTCCAGCCAGCATAAGCTGGCTGGAGAATTATGGTAGTTGAAGTCCACAAGTCTTAAAGTTGCCAAGTTTGGGGACCCCTGTGATGATGATGTCTGCAGGTATTGGCAGATCATGAGGTGTTCAATGTAGTGGAACATTCAATGGAAGTCAAAATCAGCACCTTGGTCAGCGTTCCATGGAACCAGTGATTCTTTTAGCAATCCTCAATAGGGCTTTGGACATCTCAAAACCTGTGAAATAATTGGGTAAGGGATGTGGGTCCTAGCTGTTACTTTTTCTGAACTGTTGACCTGTCAATGAATTAAGAGGCTTTCTCCAAGTTAGTAATCTATGTTCAAGTAAGGATTTCTTTCTTGGAGCAGGTTACTGAAGATGTTGCATCTACTATGGAAGTTCCTCCTACAGATTATTAGAGTTGGAAGGGACCTTGTAGGTCATCTAGTCCAACCCCCCGCTCAAGCAGGAGACCCTACACCATTTCAGACAAATGGCAGTCCAATCTCCCTTTGAAAGTCTCAAGTATTGGAGCTCTCACAACCTCCGTAGGCAAGCTGTTCCACTAGTTGATCGCTCTCACCGTCAGAAAGTTTCTCCTCACTTCCAGGTTGAATCTCTCCTTGGTCAGCTTCCATCCATTATTCCTTGTCTAGCCTTCTGGTGCCTTGGAAAACAGCCTGATCCCATCCTCTCTGTGGCAGCCCCTCAAGTATTGGAACACTGTTACCATCTCCCTCTGATAAAGGGTTCCCTTACCAATTAATTGCTAAGAAATCACTGGGCCACTTCTTGAAGTAAAAGTATCTGGGAGTGGGACCTAGGAAATGAAGAAAGAACCAGGTTCATTCCCTCCCCCAAATATATTAGTTGGGGCAAAGGTTGGTAGTACATTTGCCAAATCTCAACTAATTGAATGAATTAAATTGGAGTCGATGAACTATCTTCTTTCTCTTTGGTAAAGAGTTTTATTGAGTAGCTTTGACTGGAATGGATTCCTTCCTTCCTTCCTTCCTTCCTTCCTTCCTTCCTTCCTTCCTTCCTTCCTTCCTTCCTTCCTTCCTTCCTTCCTCCCTCCCTCCCTCCCTCCCTCCCTCCCTCCCTCCTTCCTTCCTTCCTTCCTTCCTTCTCTCCCACCCACCCATGCCTTGGTATATAGTGTGGGAAATATTGTTTTTTATCAGTCTTTCAATTATTTAAGAAAGTTCCTTGAAGAGTTCACAAGATCTTTCTGTCAAATTCTTTTTAAATAGCAATAGCAATAGCACTTAGACTTATATACCGCTTCATAGTGCTTTACAGCCCTCTCTAAGCGGTTTACAGAGTTCAGCATATTGCCCCCAACAATCTGGGTCCTCATTTTACCGACCTCAGAAGGATGGAAGGCTGAGGTTTGAGCCGGTGAGATTTGAACAGCTGACCTGCTGAACTGCAGTGCTGCATTTTAACCACTGCACCACCTCGGCTCCTTAAACCATAGTCCATGGTCTTTTTAGCTGATTAATCAGCAAGGGAAGACTTTAACTGGCAGTGTTAGATATTAGTAATACTAATATATGCATGGAGTAACTAATGAAAATGATTAACTTAGCAATATAGTTTTTCCTCTTCTAATAACTCCAGTTTCTAACCCCATTAGATCCTAATTGTCTTGTTGGTTTTCATGCATGCAAATATTTAATAATTTGCATTTATAAATGTATGTAATTATAATATAGAAGTGTTGCTGTCCCTATTGCTTATTTCTTCATTTCTCACATGCTGAGGGATCAGCTCTTATTCTAAAGATTACCAATCCACAGGGTGTAATGAGATATAGAAAGTAAAGCAATGCACCTTAGATCAGATCTTCAAAATAGTTTTAGGTGAGTTCTGGGTTTTCTGATGGAATTCTATTTCCCTCCTTTAAAACATTGACGGTGAAACCTGGAAGAACAGCAAATTTCTTTATCAAACTCTAATTTATAATCTTTCGGATTAATTAAGAGTTTTAGATCTAGGGAGAAGAAACCATGTCCGATGACACCTATGCCATGAAGCTCAGGTTGAGGTGCACACTTCTTCACGTTGGACCATATAGTTCTGTCTCTGTTACTACCTTGTTTGAGACCATACAGAGAGTACACTGAGCAATTTGTGATTTAGCCTCCCAATTTTACTTCCTCCCTTTTTTTAAGATTAGATCAGATTGGAAGGGACCTTGCAGGTCATCTAGTCCAACCCCCTGCCCAAGCAGGAGACCCTTACATCTGCCTCTACCTAGGATCGAACTCACAACCACCTGATTGTGAAAAGGAGGCCGATGAATTGCCACTTGTTTGAGAACGCAAGGTCACAATTAATATTTCTTTTATTTATTCAAACCTAATATAAACACAATTTGATGCCCTGTGGTTGCCTTGCACCCTTTCTTTCTTTCTTTTCTCTTTTTACTGGTGCTTCAGATAACTAAATGGAGCAAAACACACAGCCTTCTGTGCAAAAGTAGGAAAGAGTCGTATTTTGTTAAATATTCCCTTTGACATTGGTAATGAGTCTTAGAGGGGTAACACGCTGCCTCGCAAGCTAAGGACAGTTCCCATTTTGCACAAAGGGAGGGGAAATTGGCAATGGGTTGCCACTTCCTCTGCCCCCCCCCCCCAGATAGTTCGGCTTGAACCGGTTCTTTGCTTATAAAGAAAAAGTCTTGAAAGGACCTCAGCTGTCTGGAATATGAAAGTTCCCTGGGCATCTACCAGAGAACAAATTGGTCCTGAGCCCAGAAGTTCTGTTCTGGTTTTTCCTTTGACTAGGAGCTGTGTGGCTTTGCTGCGAACACCCATCTTAAATGAGCGGGGAGAGAAGCCTCTTGTCCTCTTGAACTTTACCCCAAGCTTTAAGTTTTAAGAAGTAAATGTAAGAAGGGAGAAATAAGAGACGTAGGTAAGCTGGGAAGTTTAAGGACAAAAAGGAGAGGAAGAACAGCCCACGTTCCAAGTTAACATGTCAGATGGAAGAGACCACCAGCAGACGCAACCCAACGGATATGGGGAGAAGGTGAAGGAGAGGACTCGCACGTCCTTGGTTATTCTGCAGTCCGTTAACCGCAGTATTTTCACCTCTGCAGTCTCTCCCGCCGCCGAGCGCATCCGTTTTATCTTGGGGGAAGACGATGACAGCCCGGCGCCACCACAACTCTTCACAGAACTGGATGAACTTCTACCTGTGGATGGACAAGAGCTGGAATGGAAGGAAACGGCCAGGTGAGTAGCGCTCGATGGGCTGCTTGGGGTTGCTTTTTATCTTTGAGAAGAAGGTTCAAGTCCCATGCCAAAGAATCTGGACCAACCCTACATGTTCATTTGGGGGAACCCAGTATTTCCTAACATAAGGGGTTCCACTGTACGGATATCATTATGGTCCAATGTTCAGGAAGGTGCTTCTGAACAGCAAGAATTTATTCTAGCATTTTATTTTAAATACCTCTTTAGAAAGCTGAATGGGAATAAGTTGTATTCCAGAAACAGGTATATTAAAGATATTTCATATTACCTATTTCTGGTGTTTTCAACCGTTGAAATAGTTGAAAAGTATTGAAATAGTTTTCAAATGTCAACTTTTTATAAATGAGATGGTAAATGGGGATATCTATCTATCTATCTATCTATCTATCTATCTATCTATCTATCTATCTATCTATCTATCTATCTATCTATCTATCTATCTATCTATCTATCTATCATCTACTCTATCTATCATCTATCTATCTATCTATCTATCTATCTATCTATCTATCTATCTATCTATCTATCTATCTATCATCTCTCTATTTATCTCTCTCTCTCTCTCTCTCTCTCTCTCTCTATCATCTATCTATCTATCTATCTATCTATCTATCTATCTATCTATCTATCTATCTATCTATCTATCTATCTATCATCTCTCTCTCTCTCTCTCTCTCTATATATATATATATATATATATCTATATCTATATCTATCTATCATCTATCTATCATCTATCTATCTATCTATCTATCTATCTATCTATCTATCTATCTATCTATCTATCTATCTATCTATCTATCTATCTATCTATCTATCTATCTATCTATCATCTATATCTATCTATCATCTATCTATCATCTATCTATCATCTCTCTCTATCTCTCTCTCTCTCTCTCTCTCTATCTATCATCTATCTATCATCTATCTATCTATCTATCTATCTATCTATCTATCTATCTATCTATCTATCTATCCTTCCTTCCTTCCTTCCTTCCTTCCTTCCTTCCTTCCTTCCTTCCTTCCTTCCTTCCATCCATCCATCCATCCATCCATCCATCCATCCATCCATGCTGAGTTAAGCAGTCCCACATTCAAATCTTTGCTCAGCTAGTAACTTACTACATGTAAGTTCTCTTTCTGCCTCAAATCTCTTTCTCTAATATGGAAATAATAAAACTAGCCAACTTCACTGGGTTGTGCTAAGGATTACTCAGATGTAAGCTGGTTTATAGAATACACTAAGCCATAATTCATGATTTAGTTTTGGCTGAGCATCTTGCATGTGGATTTATGAGTTTGTAAAATCCTGACTTTAAGGCTCAGCCATCCCAAAGGCGCTTTTTCAAAAGGCAATTGGACTACAGATGGTCAGAACTGAAGAAGCTTCTTGGATGATAAGCGAAACGTCTTCAAGGAAAAACAAAGAAAGCCTAGTTGCCTTTTGGAAGAAGCACCTTTGGGACAACCATGACCTGGATGACGGAGAATCTCCAAAGATATTAAGTCTCAGTCTATCATGTGAATTCAGTAAGGGTTTATATTGGTAAACCACGGGATAGCATGATATGTAAACTAATCTGTTTTATGTAGAATATTTTGTCCACTAAAAATAAAAACAACCCACTTATAAAACATGGGTTTTTATACTTTACAACAGAATAGCTTATTTATGGAAGGTTGTCAGTCTTGATGTTTCTGAAGACCAGCTGCTGGGAGACTTATAGGTTTCCTGTGCAGGTTGTTGACCATTATGAGAACAGGCTATAGGTAGTCTTCGATTTCTGACCATTCATTTAATGACTGTTTGAAGTTATGATGGCACTGAAAAAAAGTGAGGTACAACCAGTCCTCATCCTTACGACCATTGCAGTGCCTCTGCAGTCATGCAACCAACTTATATATGTGATAGTTGCAGCATCCGAGGATTATGGGATTGACTGTCTTAACCAGCTTCTGACAAGCAAAGTCAATGGGAAAGCCAGTTTTGCTTAACAACCAAGTGTTTCACTTAACAGCCATGACCAAAATGATTATAAAACCGGACATGACTCACTTAACAATTATCTTGCTTTGCCACAGACATTCTGGCCTTAATTCTGGTCTTAAGTTGAGAACTATTTGAATTGATGGGGTCACGGTGTCTATACAACAGGACTTTATTTATATTCTTAATGATTAAATGGAATCATTGTGACTCCTCCACAGGGAGTCTTCCACTTACGACCACAGTTGGGACCAAAATTTATATTGTTAAGTGAAACATTTAAATGAATTTTGCCCCGTTTGACAAACTTTCTTGCCGCAGTCATTAAGTGAATCCTTGCAGTTGGTAAGTTGGTAACACGGTTGCTAAGTGGATCTGGTTTTCCCAACTGGTCAGAATATCACAAAAGGTGTACACACACACACACACACACACACACACACACACACACACACACACACAAAAAATCCTGGGACACTTCAGCCGTCATAAATATGAGTCAGTTGCCCACTATCTGGATTTTGATTTAGTGACCATGGGGAGGCTGCAGAGTTGGGATTCAGGTGGTTCGGACTGGTTCAAGCGAACCGGTAGTAGCAACCTGTAGGTGGCCACCCGCCCGGGTGCAATCCCGTCCTACATCGGTGTGTTTTGTGACACCGCATGCATGTGCGGACGGTGCGTGCACGCTCACATTTCCGGCGTTGGGCGAACCGGTTGTAACAGTAACAGTAACAGAATTGGAAGGGACCTTGGAGGTCATCTAGTCCAACCCCCTACTCACGCAGGTTACCTATACTAGGGATTTGAACTGCCGAACTGCCGACCTTTCCAATCAACAAGCTCAGTGTCTTAGCCACTGAGCCACCTAGGTCAGGCTGTGAAGTATGTGAAGCCCACCTCTGGGAGGCTGCAATGGTCGTAAGTGTGACAAGCGGTCGTAAGTTGCTTTTTTAGCGACATAACTTTGAGCAGTCGCTAAACGAAGTGTTGTAAGTCGAGGACTGCCTGTAATCATATGCTCAGTGAGTAGATCTTGAGACCTTCAATCTGGGTCTAATTCAAATGGAGCACTTTGAGGCTGTTTTTTTTTTTAATTCAGACAAATACGAAAACAAGAATTGGGTTTCTTAGTTCCAACTAATTTATGGTTTCTTTGGAAGACATGCCTAGGGATAAATTGTTCCAGAATAATGACCCTGTGAAGCAATAGTTAATGAAGATGCCATTAATGTAATCAGGTTAGTGATTCTACAGACCTTGCTTTGCTTAGAGGAGACTTTAACGATGACGTTATAATAACTTATCTTTCTGCCAAGTCTGAACTCTTTTTATTTTTCACTTTGGGGAAAATTACTGGGTCAGGTAACCCAGGGCTGATCGAAGCGCTGACTCAGGATTGTCTAGGATCCGTGACATCAATGCTTTTAAATATTAGCCTTTCCGATTTTCTCTCTCTCTCTCTTTTTTTTTAAAGCTCTCCTAACTCACCTTTCTGCCTTAAAACATGTTTTTATTGAATTTCAGTTCAGTGTGCATTTTTAATGTTTCTAATATTTCTGTTCCTTAAGGCAACTCCCTGTATTATTATTATTATTATTATTATTATTATTATTATTATTATTATTATTATTATTATTATTATTATTATTATTATTATTATTATTATTATTATTATTATTATTATTATTATTATTATTATTATTTGCCTAAACAAATACCGGCAGTATGAATTGATCTTTTTTGCAGTAAATATATATATATGTGTGTGTGTGTGTGTGTGTGTGTAGGATTTTTTGCTGATAAATGAAAATAAAGGGAGACTATTATAGATCTATTTCGAGCTTATTTTGCTCTCGTCAGATAGCCATACCCCTTACTGGGATTTGAACCCGGGCCGGCTGTCTTGCAGTGCAGCAACTTATCCATTAGGCCATAGGCTCTGTTCCCAATCAGCTCTTTCACCAGGAAAGGGTTATATATGTTTTTCTGTCGTGTTATCCTGGTGTACCCAAATATGGGAGAGAAAGCATCAAAGCTTCCTTTTTGCCTTTCAGCCCCGTCACAGGGACCATCCAGGCTGATTTTTAATATAGCCGACACACTAATCTATATGTGTAGGATTTTTGCTGATAAATGAAAATAAAGGGAGACTATTATAGATCTATTTCGAGCTTATTTTGCTCTCGTCAGATAGCCATACCCCTTACTGGGATTTGAACCCGGGCCGGCTGCCTTGCAGTGCAGCAACTTATCCATTAGGCCATAGGCTCTGTTCCCAATCAGCTCTTTCACCAGGAAAGGGTTATATATGTTTTTCTGTCGTGTTATCCTGGTGTACCCAAATATGGGAGAGAAAGCATCACAGCTTCCTTTTTGCCTTTCAGCCCCGTCACAGGGACCATCCAGGCTGATTTTTAATATAGCCGACACACTAATCTATATGTGTAGGATTTTTTGCTGATAAATGAAAATAAAGGGAGACTATTATAGATCTATTTCGAGCTTATTTTGCTCTCGTCAGATAGCCATACCCCTTACTGGGATTTGAACCCGGGCCGGCTGCCTTGCAGTGCAGCAACTTATCCATTAGGCCATAGGCTCTGTTCCCAATCAGCTCTTTCACCAGGAAAGGGTTATATATGTTTTTCTGTCGTGTTATCCTGGTGTACCCAAATATGGGAGAGAAAGCATCACAGCTTCCTTTTTGCCTTTCAGCCCCGTCACAGGGACCATCCAGGCTGATTTTTAATATAGCCGACACACTAATCTATATGTGTAGGATTTTTTGCTGATAAATGAAAATAAAGGGAGACTATTATAGATCTATTTCGAGCTTATTTTGCTCTCGTCAGATAGCCATACCCCTTACTGGGATTTGAACCCGGGCCGGCTGCCTTGCAGTGCAGCAACTTATCCATTAGGCCATAGGCTCTGTTCCCAATCAGCTCTTTCACCAGGAAAGGGTTATATATGTTTTTCTGTTGTGTTATCCTGGTGTACCCAAATATGGGAGAGAAAGCATCACAGCTTCCTTTTTGCTTTTCAGCCCCGTCACAGGGACCATCCAGGCTGATTTTTAATATAGCCGACACACTAATCTATATGTGTAGGATTTTTTGCTGATAAATGAAAATAAAGGGAGACTATTATAGATCTATTTCGAGCTTATTTTGCTCTCGTCAGACAGCCATACCCCTTACTGGGATTTGAACCCGGGCCGGCTGCCTTGCAGTGCAGCAACTTATCTATCTATCTATCTATCTATCTATCTATTTATCTATCTATCTATCTATCTATCTATCTATCTATCTATCTATCTATCTATCTATCTATCTATCTATCTATCTATCTATCTATCTATCTATCTATCTATCTATCTATCTATCTATCTATCTATCTATCTATGTAGTCCTCGACTTAAAGCAGTTCATTTAGTGACTGTTCGAAGTTACAACGGTACTAAAAAAAATGACTTATGACCGTTTTTCACCCTTACAACAATTGCAACATCCCCGTGGTCATGTGATCAAAATTCAGATGCTTGGCAACTGTGACTCGCATTTATGACGGTTACAGTGCCTTCAGGGTCATGGGATCGCTTTTTGTGCCCTTCTGACAAGCAAAGTCAGTGGGGAAGCCAGATTCACTTCACAGCCATGTTGCCGACTTAACCACTGCAGTGATTTGCTTAACAACAGGGGCAAGAAAGGTCGTAAAATGGGGCAAACCTTGCTTAACAAATGTCTGAGAAATTTTGGGCTCAGTTATGGACGTAGGTCGAGGACTCCCTGTATGTACACCATTCGCCATTCAGGGTGCACAGATATTTCCTATCTATCTATCTATCTATCTATCTATCTATCTATCTATCTATCTATCTATCTATCTATCTATCTATCTATCTATCTATCTATCTATCAAACATGTACAGGATAGTAGTTGTTGTATAAACATAAACAAAAGCAAAGTATGTATAGGTAAATTTAGGCAATAGGACAGAAGGACAGGGACGGTAGGCACAGTGATACGCTTATGCATGCCCCTTAGGAATGGGGAGAGGTCTACTGTAGACAGTCTAAGGTTAAAGTTTTTGGGGTTTGGGGAAGAAACCACAGAGTCAGGTAGTGCATTCCAGGCATTGACCACTCTGTTGCTGAAGTCGTATTTTCTGCAGTCTAGTTTCGAGCGGTTTACATTGAGTTTGAATCTATTACGTGCTCGTGTATTGTTGCGGTTGAATCTATACTCATTTCAGAGTGTATCTAATCGGCCAACTTTTTCAAGCAAGTAACTGGGAAATTCATGTATTTATAGTTATTGCTGCACATTCAGGCATGCTGTGGGAAATCATAGGTTTTTTTTTTTGTGCATTGAAAATAGGAAAATGTCCTTGATAGGTCAATGTTAGGAGACGCTTCCAAACAATAAGAAGTTAACAGTGGAATTCTGGACCTCTTTCCTTTGTGTGTTCAGGTAAAAGAAACTAGATAGCTTTAATTTGGATTGTCCCAAAGGTGCTTTTTTCAGGAGGCAACTGGACTTCCTTGTTGTTGTTGTTTTCTTTTCTTTTGAAGACGTTTCGCTTCTCATCCAAGAAGCTTCTTCAGCTCTGACAGGACATTGGGGAATGGAAGGTCCTATCAGAGCTGAAGAAGCTTCTTGGTTGAGAAGCGAAATGCCTTCAAAAGAAAAGAAAACAACAACAACAAGGAAGTCCAGTTGTCTCGTGAAAAAGCAGCTTTGGGACAACCATGACCTGGATGACTGAGAATCTCTGCAGACTCTTAATTTGGATTGCTTTACTGAGCTGAGATTTCAACAGGTAGCATCTCTGGATGCTGAAAAAAGAGCTTTGTATTGCTTTAAAATCCTACTGTGTCTTTAGTAAGCTGCCAGTGCTGGTTATGGGGGTTGGTAGGTAGGGTGACATTTTGTTCACTTTTTCACTTTTTGAAAGAGTACCATTAATATGAAGAACGGTTGCAGGAATTGGATTAGTCTAGTGAAAAGAAGGACTAGGGGAGACATGATAGCAGTCTTCCAATATTTGAGGGGCTGCCACAAAGAAGAGGGAGTCAAGCTATTCTCCAAAGCACCTGAGGGTAGAACAAGAAGCAACGGGTGGAAACTAATCAAGGAGAGAAGCAACTTAGAACTAAGGAGAAATTTTCTGACAGTTAGAACAATTAATCAGTGGAACAACTTGCCTCCAGAAGTTGTGAATGCTCCATCACTGGACACTTTTAAGAAGAGACTGGACAGCCACTTGCTTGAAATGGTAGGGTCTCCTGCTTTAGCAGGGGGCTGGACTAGAAGACCTCCAAGGTCCCTTCCAACTCTATTATTCTGTTATTTATTCTGACCTTTTGCTACTCTGGTGTTCTGTGAATAACCCATTTTTTCCTAGGAAAATATTGATCTGGGCATTTCCCTTTTGTCTTATATTAATTTATCCCACCCTTTTCTCAGCATTTTCTTCTATATTGACCACTAGATTCCCCCCCCCCCCAAGCCTCATTGTCTTTGCTAAGAAGCTCACAGCTAAGACTGCTTGAGGTATGCTTGATCTTTATGCATTCTGTTGCAAAATGACCTGAACGACATCTTTTAGGATGAATTCCTCAACTCTCTGAATTTTGCTCCCTGCTTAAAGAACCAAGGACCAAAATGCATTTAAATGGCATACAGCTGTAATATAACAGTGCATTTAGAAATGGTGGCTTGGAGACTCAAACATACAGTATGAAGAACGGTTGCAGGAACTGGGTATGTCTAGTCTGATGAAAAGAAGGACTAGGGGAGACATGATAGCAGTCTTCCAATATCTCAGGGGTTGTCACAAAGAAGAGGGAGTGAAGCTATTCTCCAAAGCACCTGAAGGCAGGACAAGAAGCAATGGGTGGATATTAATCAAAGAGAGAAGCAACCTAGAATTAAGGAGAATTTTCCTGACAGTGAGAACAATCAACCAGTGAAACAACTTGCCTCCAGAAGTTGTGAATGCTCCAACACTGGAAGTTTTGAAGAAGAGATTGGACAGCCATTTGTCTGAAATAGTATAGCATCTCCTGCTTGAGGGGGTTGGACTAGAAGACCTCCAAGGTCCCTTCCAACTCTATTTTTCTGACTTCTGACTTCATTTTCCAGCTTCATACAAACTTTTGCTTTTTTTACTTACTATCATTTATAAACTCTGCTTCGTGACTGTGGAAGGCAGCACAATTTGTAGACTCGCGCCAGTTTTGACTTATTCAGCAAACCATGGTTAAATTTGTCAGTGGCTAGGGAATGCAGTCTTTTAGCTCAGATATTTCTCCAACTGCTGTACAGATGTGATTTATCTCATTCTATTATTATAGCAAGAGAAACAGTTAGTCCTTAGCTGCCACGCTGGTATTTGTGGCTTTGTTCTTTCAGAGAATGTTTGTGCAGCTTTCCCTGGTGCGCTGGTAACTAGATGACACTGCAGCTTCAAAGAGCTTTTCCAACAACAGAGCAATAAAAGTTGTTAAGCTTTGTCACTTGAAGATTAAACCATTTAAAGAGCAAGGACAGTCAGAGAACTTCTTTTGTTCTGGCTCCTGGTACCACAGCTTGATTGATGAAGTTGTGTTGATTTGGAGAAGGGAGTTGTGCAACCCCATAACTAACCCTTGCTACTGTTTTGTAACTTAAAGAGAAGATAATCACCCCCCCCCAAAAAAAAAGAGTCTGGAATGTTCTAATTCTGTGGGTTTTTTTTTAAAAAAAGGCTGGGTGGTCCTCGACTTAAGGAGAAATTTCCTGACAGTTAGAACAATTAATCAGTGGAACAGCTTGCCTCCAGAAGTTGTGAATGCTCCAACACTGGACGTTTTTAAGAAGATGTTGGATAACCATTTGTCTGAAGTAGTGTAGGGTTTCCTGCCTAAGCAGGGGGTTGGACTAGAAGACCTCCAAGGTCCCTTCCAACTCTGTTGTTGTTATTATTATAACCACAATTGAGCCCAGAATTTCGGTTGTTAAGTGAGACATTTTGTTAAGTGAGCCTTGCCTCATTTTACGACATTTTTTTTTTTTGCCACAGTTGTTGAAGTGAATCAATGGAGTTGATAAATCAGCAACCCGGTTGTTAAGTGAATCTGGCTTCCCCATTGACTTTGCTTGTCAGAAGGTCGCAAAATGGGGTCACATAACCTGGGGACATAGCAACGGTCATAAGCATGAACCAGTTGCACTTGGACTGAGTCTGCAACTAAGTAGGAGACTTAGATTCTTATGTCGCTTTGACTTCAAATGCTAATCCCAAAGGTGCTTTTTCAGGAGGCAACTGGACTTTCTTGTTTTTTTCTTTGAAGACGTTTCGCTTCTCATCCAAGACGCTTCTTCAGCTCTGACAGGATGGTGGGGAATGGAAGAGCTGAAGAAGCGTCTTGGATGAGAAGCGAAATGTCTTCAAAGAAAAAAACAAGAAAGTCCAGTTGCCTCCTGAAAAAGCACCTTTGGGACAACCATGACCCGGATGACAGAACCTCTACAGACTTCAAGTGCTAAAAAAGCATATTTATTGCTTTTTTTGTTTGTTTGTTTTGCAAATGCGAAGGAAATTTATTTTATTGCTTTTATCTTGTGTTTATTTTAATTTAAATCGGTTGTTTCAATGCCTTTTATATACTTTTGATTATTACTGTATACGCCACCCAGATTCACTATATGAGATGGGCAGCTTTGCAAATATGATTAAATAAATAAACAGAAAGTGAAAGCATGAAAGTGGCCTTCAGTTTTGCTCTGGTAGGTTTGCTTTTGTTCTATCAACCTGAGTCTCACCTTACCTGATTTTCAGCATGCTGAGATCCACATTTAGATAAAAATTCAACCTCATTAATTCTTTTGCTCGTTACAGGTGGATAAAATTTGAAGAGAAAGTTGAGGAAGGAGGAGAGAGATGGAGTAAACCCCACGTTGCCACGTTGTCGCTTCATAGTTTGTTTGAACTAAGGACATGTATAGAGAAAGGCTCAATTTTGCTGGATCTGGAGGCCTCAACACTCCCTCAAGTCGTAGGTAAGTCTTAACAGAGAGGGACCATTCAGGGTGTAGCATCTTTGACTTAGAAGAATTGTTGGTCTTCTAAAGATTTTTGATAATCTAATCTGGGTTGATCACTGGGGCCAGAGATTTAGTCTTCTGAACTTTCAGACTCATGATGGAACCCATCCTGGGGCAACTTCTCTGTACCAGAATGTGTAGAGAATGTGTGGAGATATTCATTCTTGAGAATCTTCTAAGCTATCAAAGCAGTGGTGGGTTCCTACCAGTGCGGTCCACTCTATAGCACCAGTAGCGGCCCGCTGGTGACGTCACAGTGCCCGTGCAGTCGGTTGCCGGTGCCTGGGTGCCGCCATTAAAAAAAATTAAAAAAAAAAATTTTTTTTTTAAAATTCTTCTGCGCATGCCCAGAAGCCGAGTTTCCGGCACTGCTCATGCGCTGCCTTCCTACCCCACAGTGAGTCCAAGCAGGGGAGGATGGCTGAGGGAGCGTGTGAGACGCTGAAAGAACAGGCGGCAGGAGCTATCTCCATTCCCCTCCCTTCAGCAGTCCGAGAAGCCACGAACACGCAGTGATGATCCCAGGCCTTTTCGCACGTTCGAGGCTTCTCGAGCTGCTGAGGGGAGGGGGAATGGGCGGCAGGACCTATCTCAGTTCCCCTCCCTTCAGCAGTCCGAGAAGCCACGCCCACCCAGTCACATGGCTGGCAAGCCACGCCCACCCGGTCACATGGCTGGCAAGCCACGCCCACAGAGTGGTAGTAAAAAAATTAGGAACCCGCCCCTGTATCAAAGGTCTGTTTTAATACTTGAAGGGTTGTCACAGGGAAGAGGGTGTTGATTCATTCTTCATAACACATGAAGGCAGGTCAAGAAGCAATGGGTTCCAGATTGGATCAGAGGGAGATCCAATCTGGAAATAAGGAGGAATTTCCTAACAGTGTGAACGATTAATCAATGGAATAAGCTTGTTTTCTGGAGTTGTGGGTGCTCCATCACTGGAGGTTTTCAAGAAAAGATTGGCTATCATTTGTCCGGGATGGTATGAGGACTCCTGCCTTGGACAGAGGGGTAGAGTAGAAGACCTCCAAGTAAAAGACATTTCAATAACTCCAAGGTTCCTCCCGGTCTTATGGTTCTATGACTATGATGTTGAATTTGAGAATGAAAGGCTAGGTTTATAATCTCTCCTCATTGTTCAGTAGGCTTAGAGCAGTGGTTCCCAACCTTTTTGTGATCGAGTACCACTTGGAGGTCCTGTACAGTCGCCGCATACCACCTGGTTCCAGAGAAACTAAATTCGATCAGATATCACTTTATTTCCATAATTGTACAAGTAGAACACGCAAACCAACTACGAAAACAACAACTCAATGCGAGGGCATAAGTATACAAAATAAGTATACAAAATAATAATAAAAATAGTAACATACACACTGAGATGCAGTAATGAATATCAAAGGGTAACTTGAGTCAAGAGAACATAGTGCTAACAATAACAGAGTGAGATTAACCTTAACTCGAGAGCTCGCTACGACGCGCACCTTCTCGCAAGGGTTCTACTGCGCGACTGCTGAGAGTTCAGAACAGTCACCGTTCCTTTTTTGGCCCCGCGCATCCAGCAACTGGATTCTCGGGCCGCTGGGACCAGGTGGGTGGCGTGTGGCAACAGTTGCAAATAGTTGCCAGATTATCTTGTGTTAGGCAGTAAACATTTTTGTGAAGTAAAAAATAACTAACTAAAAATCGTTCATGACCCCGAAAGTGTTCGCGTACCACCTGGAAGGCCCTCGCGTACCACTAGTGGTACACGTACCACAGGTTGGGAACCACTGGCTTAGATGGTCCATCAAGAGGAATCTGAACTGAAAGATGCTAAATTCTGTCCATATTTTGAGGCTATCTAGCATTCTTGGTGATTTATTAAAATTCCCACCGGATTCAGTAGATTTGTGGGACAGTTATGCAAGAATCAATTGGACCTTGTTCAAGGAAAGCCATGTTTTGTTCTACATTTTTTTAAAAACAGCTCACTCTCAAACAAGAAAGATAATTGGACTTCATCTCACCTACTTATTTGTAGAGTTATATATTTAATGTCCATTGTTTACAGTTAGTTCCACAGGTAAAGGAAACAAGCAATTCCTTTTTTTTAAAGGCAAGGTGTAAATTGTTTCTAATCAATTTGTACTTACTGCCACTTGTCAAAACCTAGAGGTTTTAGTAAAAGAGGAAAGTAGGGGAAAAGTTTGAATCTAATAACAAAAGAAGTAAAATCGAGTGTTTCTGTATGCTGAAAACATTTCAATAACTCCAAGGAATAAGAGAAACTGTAATATTAAATTAGTAATCTCAGTTTATAGATATTGAAACAGAAAGAACCAACCAGCTGTAACTACAGAATAAAATCTCCAAACAATATTCTGGTATTTGCTTTTTTTAAAAAAATGTTTATGACTGGTTTGGGGAAATTATATCACCTAAAGTTTATTACAATTGGTTTTGTATGTTTATGTAAGTTCTTTTTATTTCTGTTGTAAATCGCCCTGGGAATAATGAATAGCTGTACAACAGAAACTATAAATACATAAATTACAAAAGAATAAATTAAGTTCCTAGTTTGATTTGATTGAGTCTCTTGAGAGCACTTGCAAGAGGTAAGATGTTGAAAAATATAAAAGAAAAACGGAGCTTGAAGGGACCTTGGAGGTCTTCTAGCCCAATACACTGCTCAAGCAGGAGACCCTATACCATTCCGGACAAATGGCTGTCCAGTCTCTTAATATACATTTAATATATAAAATATAAAAATATAAAAGAATAATATTGCATCATAGTATGTCTGGGCTGGTTACAAATGTGATAGATGTAGTGATAATTCTAATTTTGTGGTAGCTGAATTTTGATATGTGAAGAAATGGTCTAATTTGCCTGATCAACTGCCCACATAGTTATTTTGTGGTAGTGTTACACGAATGTTGTCATTACCTTGCTCAACAGTAGTAACTGTGAGAGGGACCTTGGAGTCCTGGTGGACAACCATTTAAACATGAGCCAGCACTGTGCAGCAGCTGCCAAAAAAGCCAACACAGTTCTAGGCTGCATAAGCAGAGGGATAGAATCAAGATCACGTGAAGTGTTAATACCACTTTATAATGCCTTGGTAAGGCCACACTTGGAATACTGCATCCAGTTTTGGTCGCCACGATGTAAAAAAAAGATGTGGAGACTCTAGAAAGAGTGCAGAGAAGAGCAACAAAGATTATTGGGGGACTGGAGGCTAAAACATATGAAGAACGGTTGCAGGAACTGGGTATGTCTAGTTTAATGAAAAGAAGGACTAGGGGAGACATGATAGCAGTCTTCCAATATCTCAGGGGTTGCCACAAAGAAGAGGGAGTCAAACTATTTTCCAACGCACCTGAAGGCAGGACAAGAAGCAGTGGGTGGAAACTAATCAAGGAGAGAAGCAACCTAGGACTAAGGAGAAATTTCCTGACAGTTAGAACAATTAATCAGTGGAACAACTTGCCTCCAGAAGTTGTGAATGCTCCAACACTGGAAGTTTTTAAGAAGATGTTGGATAACCATTTGTCTGAAGTGGTGTAGGGTTTCCTGCCTAAGCAGGGGGGTGGACTAGAAGACCTCCAAGGTCCCTTCCAACTCTGTTATTCTATTCTATTCTATTCTATTAAGCTGAGGCATTGGTACCGTATCTGGTTAAGAGTGGTGCGGTGGCCTAGAAGTGGAGCTTTCGCCTCACAATCAGGAGACTGTGAGTTCGATCCTAGGTAGAGGCAGATATTTCTCTCTCTGGGCACAATGAGAATATATCTGCTGAACAAAACTCCATATTGGTGACAGGAAGGGCATCCAGCCAGTAAACATTCTGCTAGCTCCATTCAGTTGCCCAGACTCCACCCTGCAAGGGATTATGGGGTCATTAAATGATGATGATGATTGGTACCATATCTGGTTCCTTCATAACAGAACAAAGAAAACACATAATTTCAAGTTAAAGAAATGAAGTAAGTAATTTAAAATTCAGTGGAGGACTAATTACTGTATTACATTTCAAAATCAGGCCCTGAAGACTGGTTCTGTCACCCAAGGCTTGGAGACCCCAGAGTGATATGGAGCCCATCAAATCTCTCACCTGATTGTCCCCCCTGGGGAGAGTGGACGGGGTGGTGGTGGGGTTTGCTGGATTTTGTATTTGGGGTTTTATTTCTGTAGGCTACCCAGAGTCACAGAGAGTGAGTTGTGTGGCCATATATGTTTTCTTAAATATATCTCAGATTTCAACCAAGATTATTATCTTTAGCCGTTCTCACCATTTCTGATTGGAAATCCAGGTACTTACGACCACAACTGAGCTCAAAATTTCCATTGCTAAGCGAGACAGTTGTTCAGTGGGTTTTGCCTCGCTTTATGATCTTTCTGGCCACAGTCATTAAGTGAATCACTATAGTTGTTAAGCTAGTGACAAGGTTGTTAAGGGAATTTGGCTTCTCCATTGACTTTGCTCGTTGGAAGGTCGCAAAAGGGGATCACATTGTCCCAGGACACTGTCACCGTCATAAATATGAGTCAGTTTGCCAAATGTCCGAATTTTGATCACCTGACCATGAGGATACTGCAATGGTTGTAAATGTGAAAAATGGTCATAAGTCAGTTTTTTCAGTGCCGTTGTAACTTCGAACTGTTGTAAGTTGAGGACTACCTGAAAGGGTAGCTGGATGGGTGGGATGCAACCTGAATCACCCCACTGAGGAAATCTTCCCTATTTGTTTGCCTCTTGGAAGTTTATGAACCCAGCCACCAACTTCCAACCAGCTTTTCACCTTTTCTTTCTAGTTTAACATTTTTATTGAGTTATAAAAGTATTGTAAAATACAAATCGCTGATGGTGGTATTCAACACCACCAACAATGCTACCACCCTTCAAAAAGACCTTGACTATGTGTCTGATTGGTCAAACAAGTGGCAACTTCAAATCTCAAGCAACAAATGCTCTGTCTTACACACTGGCAAAAAAAAAAAACACAGAACATAAAATACAAGCTAGATCAGTGGTTTCCAAAGTGGGTGGCCCTTGGTGGAAATGCAGATGCTGAGGGACGGCGGAAGGGCAAGCGGATGTCCCGGGGCTGCTGCACATGTGCCCGCCCGTTTCTGCAAAAGCAGAGCCCCCCCTTGCAGGGCGATCCAAAGAGGGGAGGGGGATGCTGCAGAAAAGGCCGCCTTCCACCCGTGCCAGCTCCGCAGCACTTGGGGCTCCGAAGCAGGCCACTGGCTTCTCACCCGGCCACCTGCCTGCTGCCTTTGCGGATCGGCCCAGCCGACCGCCGGCGCCACTTTGGGAACTCATCCTGCGGCGCTGGGTTGGAAGCCAGTGGGCTGCTTCGAAGCCCCAAGTCCCGCAGAGCCAACATGAAAGAAAGAAAGAGAAAGAAAGAAAGAAAGAAAGAGAAAGAAAGAAAGAAAGAAAGAAAGAAAGAAAGAAAGAAAGAAAGAAAGAAAGAAAGAAAGAAAGAAAGAAAGAAAGAAAGAAAGAAAGAAAGAAAAAGAAAGAAAGATGATAGGAAGGAAGGAGGGAAGGAAGACAGAAAGAAAGAAAGATGGTAGAAAGGAAGGAAGGAAGACAGAAAGAAAGAAAAAGAAAGAAAGATGGTAGGAAGGAAGACAGAAAGAAAAAGAAAGAAAGAAGGGGAAAGAAAGAAATAGAAAGAAAGACTTATGACCAAAACTTAGTCGAAAATTTTGGTTGCTAAGCAAGAGCGTTGTTGTTAAGTGAGTTTCACCACATTTTACAAATTGGCCATGCCCACCCGGTCATCTGACCACCAAGCCACTCCCACCTGAAAGGGGGTGGGAGTGGGGGGCACTGAGGATGAGTTTGTAGCACCAAGGGGGCGGTGGCCTGAAAAAGTTTGGGAACCACTGAGCTAGATGGACATGATCTTGTCGACGACCCTCACTCTGTCAAAGACCTTGGAGTACTCATTTCTAAAGATCTAAGCCCCAGAGCTCACTGTAACAGCATTGCCAAAAAGTTGTTAACCTAATCTTGCGTAGCTTTTTCTCTGGTAATATTGTTCTAGTAACTAGAGCATACAAAACATTTGCTAGACCAATTCTCGAATACAGCTCATCTGTCTGGAACCCGCACTGCATATCGGACATTAATACAATTGAGAGAGTCCAGAGCTATTTCACGAGAGGAGTCCTCCATTCCTCTACCTGCAATAAAATACCTTATGCCACCAGACTTGAAATTTTGGGCTTAGACAACTTAGAACTTTGCCGCCTTTAGTCTGACCTAAGCGTAGTACATAAAATTATCTGCTACAATGTCCTACCTGTCAATGACTACTTCAGCTTCAACCACAACAATACACGAGCAAACAACATATACAAACTTAAGGTAAGTTACTATCCAAACTCGATTGCAGAAAATACGACTTCAGCAACAGAGTGGTCAATGCCTGGAATGCACTACCTGACTCTGTGGTTTCTTCCCCAACCCCCCAAAACTTTAACCTTAAACTGTCTTCTGTTGACCTCATCCCATTCCTAAGAGGTCTGTAAGGGGCGTGCATAAGCGCACCAACCAGTGGTGGGTTCCTACCAGTGCGGTCCACTCTATAGCACCGGTAGCAGCCCGCTGGTGACGTCACAGTACCGGTGCGGTCGGTTGATGGTGCCTGGGCGCCGCCATTTTTTTAAAAAAATTTTTTTTTATTTCTTTATAATTTTCTTCTGCGCATGCCCAGAAGCCGAGCTACCGGCACTGTGCATGCGCTGCCTTCCTACCCCACAGTGAGTCCAAGCAGGGGAGGATGGCTGATGGAGCGCATGAGACGCTGAAAGAACGGGCGGCAGGAGCTATCTCCATTCCCCTCCCTTCAGCAGTCCGAGAAGCCACGAACGTGCGGTGATGATCCTAGGCATTTTCGCACGTTCGAGGCTTCTCGAGCTGCTGAGGGGAGGGGGAACGGGCGGCAGGAGCCTAGGATCATCGAATGGGGAGAAGCATTCAGGCCAGACAGAGCCTCCTAGAAGAACCGCTGCCGCGGTCTTGCTGGTCCCGCTGCGGGGGGCTGCGTTGTGGTGGGCAATGCCTCCCTGCTTCTCCAGCCTCTGCCAAGCTCCCGAGGCCCACACCCACCTGGTCACATGGCTGGCAAGCCACACCCACAAAATAAGCCACGCCCACAGAGTGGTAGTAAAACAATTAGGAACCCACCTCTGGCACCAACGTGCCTACCGTCCCTGTCCTAATGTTCCCTTTTATTCGTATCTATTTCATGTATTCATAATCATGTTTATACTTTTATCTGTTATCTTATATATGCTTGACAAATAAATAAATAAAATTAAATAAATAAATAAATAAATAAATGGAAAAAGAGTGGGGGGAAAGGAGGAAGTGAAGTGAGGAAAGATAGGGAAAGAAAAAGAAAAAGAAGCCTTAAGTTCCGACTCTCTCTGTTACAGTAAAATAAGACATTAACATCAAATCACTAGTATGAACAAGTCATTTCTATAAAGATCTATCAGTCTAATCTGTAAAGCCCAAAATCAAAGTTGCATTCTTTTCCACGTCAAGCAGAAAGTTCAGAAGCGGTTTCCCAAAAGTACTTAACGTTCTTTTCTTTAATCAAAGTGGTCAGTTTTGCCATTTCAGCCAACTCCATCCACTTTTCACCTTTCCTCGCCTCCTCTTCCTCCTCCGGTTGACGGTCTCTTTTCGCTCCGCAGAAATGGTTGTGGACAACCAGATCGACACCGGCCTGCTAAAGCAAGACATGAAGGACAAAGTCATCTACACGCTGCTCAGGAAACATCGGCACCAGACCAAAAAATCCAACCTCCGATCGTTGGCCGACATTGGAAAGACCGTCTCCAGTGCAAGTAGGATGTTAACCAACCCTGATAATGGTAATGCAGAGGCCGGTGGCCTTCCCGTAGAGACGCTCTGAAAAGCTAACTCCGCTCTCAGCTCATGGAGACACACATCTAATCCATGAGTAGCTTAGCACAGCGGCCCCCCAACCTTTTGGGCACCGGGGACCGGTTCCGTGGAGAGAGGCTTTTCCCGCGGACCGGAGGGGGCGTGGTTTCACATGCTGCCTGCATTCCCGCGGGTGGGGCTTCGCTTGTTTCCACAGCCCGGTTGCTAGCGTGCTGCGGCCCGGTTCCTTAGCAGATCCTACTGACGGATTTATCAGTTATGGATTCTGAAGGCTTGTAGCGCTGTGTTGCATGGCTCTAACACGTCTCTGCTGCAGCCTGGGAATTGTTGAGGGATATGCTTTGGTTTTAATTAGCCTTGGGCTGTGCTGAAATGCAGCGCCATCCACAGGGAAGAAGGACAAAAGCAGTGCTGTGGTCCGTCCCCCACATTTTAGTGGTGCTGGTGTGGGTGTATTGTTGCAATGGCCATACCTAAAAGGTGGAGCTAAATGTCTGTGGAGAGATTCTCAGTCATCCAGGTCATGGTTGTCCCAAAGGTTTTTTTTTAATTTAGAATAGAATAGAATAGAATAGAATAGAATAGAATAGAATAGAATAGAATAGAATAGAATAGAATAGAATAGAATAGAATAGAATAGAATAGAATAGAATTCTTTATTGGCCAAGTGTGATTGGACACACAAGGAATTTGCCTTTGGTGCATATGCTCTCAGTGTACATAAAAGAAAAGATACATTTGTCAAGAATGGTTGTCATAGGGTTCAAGTAAGCAATCAGGAAACAATCAATATGAAAATAAATCGTAAGGATACAAGCAACAAGTTTATATTTATAAGAGTTCTTATATTTATAAGTTATAAATTTATAACTTATATTTATAAGTTACAGTCATACAGTCATAAGTGGGAGGAGATGGGTGATAGGAATGATGAGAAAAACTAATAGTAATAGTAATGCAGCCTAGTGAATAGTTTGACAGTGGTGAGGGAATTATTTGTTTAGCAGAATGATGGCGTTCGGGAAAAAACTGTTCTTGTGTCTAGTTGTCTTGGTGTGCAGTGCTCTATAGCGATGTTTTTGAGGGTAGGAGTTGAAACAATTTATGTCCAGGATGTGAGGGGTCAGTAAATATTTTCACGGCCCTCTTTTTGACTCGTGCAGTATACAGGTCCTGTATACTGTAGTATAAAGAGCTGAAGAAGCTTCTTGGATGAGAAGCGAAACGTCTTCAAAGAAAAAAACAGAAAGTCCAGTTGCCTCTTGAAAAAGCACCTTTGGGCCAACCATGACCTGGAGGGCTGAGAATCTCCATAGACGTTGATTTTTGCATTGTATCCAGGTAAATGCACATTCTGTTCAACTGCAGCTTATGACCCTAATGGAAGATTCACGGTGCTATCACGGTGCTACCACTTGAATAATTATTCTGCTTTTTCTTCCTTATTTCTTTTTAATGTAGCAAGGGGAAAACCACAATGGAAATACAACAATGGAGTTAATGTGAAAAAGCATTATCTCTTCTAAAATACCATATTTAAGACAGGGACACTTGCTTGATAAAACTATGATTTGAAAGTCTGTTTTTTTTTTCCCTGCAAGATTATCATTACGTGGAACTGGTTTTCAAAATCTAAATCAGAAAAAAAAAATACGACAGAACAAATGCTTGACCCATAAGGTGCAGAACGTATTAGAAATACTTGAACTTTTACAATTTCTCAGGACCTGGAGATTAGATGCAATTTGGAGATTAAGTACAACTATCCATTTCCCCCCCTAAAAAGCTTTTTTCAATAGGAAAGACGATGAAAGCCTCACAAACTTAATCCAGAAAGTAATATTGTATCACCTTTGTGAGATGGAAATTGCAGTGAGAACAATAATAGCATTACATCACTTAAAATAAAATGTCACCTTCTCTGAAATGGTACATGCCTCTAATTTGCTGCTTTTGTCAGAGACAATTTTGAATTGCACTTTTGAAAAGATTTTCTTTCTAACCTAAGTGCTGCCGAACTAGTGAATATGAGTGAAGAGGAAAATAGAGGAGAATTAAAAGTGATAAGACTGTAGAAGAACAAAAAAACCAACACCATGCTTTAAGAGCGAATGAAATAATTTCTTAAATATAGGATTATAGTTTCCTAAAAGCCAGCTATTCTTAATAAAATAAAAGATAGTAACAAGCTTAGTAGCCAGGTTAGAAATGAGAAACCCAGCGATCCTATCCTAAAACAAAGAGTGCATCATTTATTTATCACGATTACTTATTTAAGCTGCCGGTTGTTAAAAATGTATCAGGAAAGGTTGCATTTGTCATTAAGTTGGATTGACTTGCAGGCAGGTCAATGAGGTTTTATTCTCAAAATGTTATTCTGCTTTATTTCAAATAGTTAAATAATGCAGAAACTTGAAAACTTAAGTGAGGGGGGAAAAGAACAGAAGGAGAGGATTGACAGGTTAAAAGGAGCAAGCTAATGAGTCATTGTCATGTTATTTTAAGTCATACAAAATGGAACATGTTTTTATTCATTGCCAACATAACGCGCTGGAATCACGCGAATAACACATTTTCAAATGTTCAGGTACAAATTGTTTTTCTCACGCAAGCCATTTCTCAGCATGCATTTGAATCCGGCAACAACCTGCAAAATTTGGGCCAGATTTATATTTTTGGCTATAGTATCTTCTGTGATGAGTTATAAAATAATGTGTGTGAAAGTTTTTGCATTTGTTTCAGGTTTTTTAGGTAAAATAAAACCAACAGGTTGTGCTCAGAAATTTAACCAGATAACATCTTAGGTCGCTGAGCTCAGTTTTGCTTGTCCTGATTTAGAACATATTAGGTAGGGAAAGTTAAAATTTAGTCCAGAGAGATACAGCACCCAAGCAGTAGTATATTGACCCTGATTTCATTAAACATGAAATCCTCCTCCTCCTCCTCCTCCTCCTCCTTCTCTTCCTCCACATAATCACCACCACCACCATCTTGACTTTTTAAAAACCTGAACATTTTTTTTGGAAAAACAATATTACAACATCTAAAATGGCTGGATTTAAGCTTGTGATTGAATGTGATCCAAATCTCAGATGCTTTGTAGTCGAGTGTTACAAATATGATACTATAGATCAGATGGGGACGTGATGGCTCAGTGGTCAAAGACTCTGAGCTTTGGAGCTCTGGAAAGTTGAACAGCTCAGGTTCGAGACCTGAACACTGCAAGGTTGGGGTGAGCTCCCATTACTTGCCTCAGCTCCTGTCCGCCTAGCAGTTCGAAAGCATGCACATGCAAGTAGATAACTAGGTACCACTTCGGTGGGAAGGTAACAAGTTCCGTGCGCCTGGGTTGTATGTATAGACATGCTGGCCACATGACCACGGAAGTGGCTTTTGGACAATGCTGGTTTTCTTGGCTAAGAAATGGAGTTGAGCAACCCTAACTCTAGAGTCAGACATGACTGGATAGGGGAAATCTTTACCTTTATAGATCAGACCTGGCCCTTGGTTGTCCCTATTTGGCCCACAAGAATTGCTTTTATTTTGAAGGGGGCTGCTATTTTTTTTTGTATGTTCATACCAGAGGTGGGTTCCTGCCTGTTCCTGCCGGTATGGTTAATAGCTGTTGTTCGGCGCAGAGCCGAAGACGCTGCTGCCGTTTGTGGCGCGGGAGCTTTCCCTGGGCGCTTTCCTCGCCCGCATGGACGCCGCCAATTGCGTTCTTTTGCCCTCTGCGCATGCAGAACGCCTTGCGCATGCACAGAGGGCAAAAGAACACAATTGGCGGCGTCCATGCGGGCGGCGGCAGCGCCCAGGGAAAGCCCCCGCGCCACGAACGGCAGCAGCGTCTTTGGCTCTGCGCTGAACAACAGCTATTAACCGTACCGGCAGGAACCCACTACTGGTTCATACCCTAGGCACCTTCAAGACCCTATCGGTTTGTCTCTCCACAACAGTCTCAGTTTCTCATGTGACCTCTTGGGAAAATTAATTGCCCACCCCTGCTATAAATGGTATTCTACCACTCAAGGTTTTAGCGTCCTAACTGTCAGAATTTAGTTAGCCACGAAGGCTGCCGGTTCAGACTGGAAGTCCCAAATATCTAGAAGTCAGCAGGTTGGAAATGAATATTTATGGGTCTCCTTTTTTCCTTAGGATTCTTAGGAATATATAGGGCCTAGGCCGTGCACTTAATCAAATTTCAGGGACGTTTACTTCAACATATAGGAATATCGTTATTTATAGCGATTCTTTTAAATCTTTAAATCTATTAAAATTAAATCAAATCTATTAAATTAAATTTTTTTCTAGAATGCCGTGGGAAATGAAATGTCAAAATAAGCAATTTTGCTGATTTGTTTTGGAGAGCCAGCCCCCAAAATAAAGCTCGTTGTTTCTCTCTAGAACAGTGTTTCTCAACCTTGGCAGTTTGAAGATGTGTGGACTTCAACTCCTAGAATTCCACAGCCAGCAACGCTGGCTGGGGAATTCTGGGAGTTGAAGTCCACACATCTTCAAACTGCCAAGGTTGAGAAACACTGCTCTAGAACTTAGGTATCTGCTAACCGTTCAGTTGCTGTAATTAACCCTGAGGTAAAATGTTAAAAAGTTTTCATGGCCTAGGAAAAAGACTTTTAACTTTTTAAGGGTGGCCATTGTTCCTTTATTACTGGAGGCAGGATACCTGGATTTTGTGGTCTCAGCTGACTTGTAGTTTGGGAGAAGATACTCCAGTACAGAGAGGAGGTGAATATATAGAGTAAATGATACAATATCATGCAAACAGCCATGGGACTTTGCATCCTAGGCTCAATGCCAGTTACCCATAATAATTTTTTGTCAGAAATAATTCCCATATTTCTGACAAAAAAGGTCATATGAATAGGTCATTAAGTTAAAGAACAAAATCTTATGAACAGTTGCCAAATTCCAGCTTAGTTTCTTGTATTCTTTTTCTGGAATGTGTATGTTCTCTTCTCTTCTCTCTTCTCTTCTCTTCTCTTCTCTTCTCTTCTCTTCTCTTCTCTTCTCTTCTCTTCTCTTCTCTCCTCTCCTCTCCTCTCCTCTCCTCTCCTCTCCCCTCCCCTCCCCTCCCCTCTCTTCCCTTCCCTTCCCTTCCCTACCCTTCCCTCTCTCCCTCCATCTCCTCCTCTCCTCTCCTCTCCTCTCCTCTCCTCTCCTCTCCTCTCCTCTCCTCTCCTCTCCTCCCTTCCCTTCCCCACCCTTCCCTTCCCTTCCCTACCCTTCCCTCTCTCCCTCCATCTCCCCCCTCCTCCCCTCCTCTCCTCTCCTCTCCTCTCCTCTCCTCTCCTCTCCCCTCCCCTCCCCTCCCCTCTCTTCCCTTCCCTTCCCTACCCTTCCCTACCCTTCCCTCTCTCCCTCCATCTCCTCCTCTCCTCTCCTCTCCTCTCCTCTCCTCTCCTCTCCTCTCCTCTCCTCCCTTCCCTTCCCCACCCTTCCCTTCCCTTCCCTACCCTTCCCTCTCTCCCTCCATCTCCCCCTCCTCCTCCCCTCCTCTCCTCTCCTCTCCTCTCCTCTCCTCTCCTCTCCTCTCCTCTCCTCTCCTCTCCTCTCCTCCCTTCCCTTCCCTTCCCTTCCCTACCCTTCCCTCTCTCCCTCCATCTCCCCCTCCTCCTCTCCTCCTCTCATCTCCCCTCCCCATCCTCCTCCCCTCTCCTGCCCTCCCCTCTCCCCATCCCTCTCCCCTCCCCTCCTCTCATGTGCCAATGCAGATATTCACAAAGAAAGATAAGTCTCAAAACTGCAAATGACCGGGTGCCCAAAATGTATGCAGTGCATTTACTAGCTATTCACTTCAAAGGCGTTGGCAAATGAATGGATTCCTCATGAACTGGCAGCTACATGTTGTTCTCTATGACCTCTTTACGCAAGGAAACTTTCACATCTTGATTCTGTTTCTTTACTTAGCTTTACTTCGGCCACCCCACCCCCCAACCTGAGACCCTCTAGATACATTGGAAGTTCTGGAATTTGCAGTGCCAACCAATCTGGAAGTTCCCACATTGGGGAAGGTGGCTCTTCCTTTCTCTCCTTCCTAATCCTGTTGTCTCCTTCTCGTCTTGCTGCCGCTCTTGACTGCCGCTCTGCCTTCTGCTTGCAACGCTAAAGCTCGCTACCCACTTGAGAGCTCTGTGCCCTGCCTAGCAACCTGCACCCTGGATGACGAGATCGGAATGCAACGCAGCCCCAGCGTGGGATGGCTAAGTAAGTGGACGATGGGAAGCTGTAGACCCGGGTGGTGGCTAGTCCAGGGATTAGAAGACAATTCCCAAATCCATCCTTTCCTGGAAGAGTCACCCAGTTCTTCTTACCAGGAACTCTGGGGTTTAAACTTCACACAGAGATTAGTAACAAACTTATAAGAGCCGTGGTGGCGCAGTGGTTAGAATGCAGTATTGCGGGCTAACTCATTACTCACTGCCAGGAGTTTGATCCTGAACGGCTCAAGATTGATTCAGCCTTCCACCCTTCCGAGGTCGGTAAAATGAGGACCTAGATTGTTGGGGGCAATATACTGATTTTGTAAACCGCTTAGAGAGGGCTGTAGAACACTGTGAAGCAGTATATAAGTCTAAGTGCTATTGTTATTAAGGGAAATGCTCAAGACTTAAAATGCTGAAGGCAGGAAAGATACAGTAGTGCGCACAAGCCTTCCTCATCTAGGGTTCCCCAGATATGGACTGCAACTCCCATCAGGCAATTTCTGTTGGCTGTATTCTCTTAGGTTGGTGACGGTGCAGTTGCCCAATGAGTGTTGTGGCCTGTTGGCCGCCGGCCCCTCCAGCAGCCGAATCAGAGGAGGAGGAGGAAGCGTGGGAGTCAGGGTCAGCATCAAGGCAACCTGAGAGCTCTGAGGGGGAAGAGGGAATGGAGCTGGCAGAGGGAGAGAGACAGAGGCGGAGCCTGGGCTGTCCATCAGCCCTCAGATGGAGAGTCAACAGCCCCCAGGTCTGGAGGTGGCTGATGAGGAAGAGGAGGAACAGCTGAGTCCAGTGCCTGACGCACGGATGCGCAGAAGGCAGAGGAGAGGAGAGCAGTGGAAATCTGTGGGCTGATCCTTGGGACGGAAGAGCCACCACTGCTAGCGAAGCCCCACCTTAGCTCTGGGGATAAAAGGCAGGGGGCGGAGATGAATAGATGTGGCAGACAACTATTCATCTCACTGCCGGACAAACTTGTTAGCCTGTTGTGTGTGAGAGAGACTTTTTGCCGGGGCTGCTGGCGCTCCTAATAAAGGAACCATTGATTTAACTTCAGAGGGTTTGTTGTGTTTGTCAGAACAATGGGAAGTTGCTCCTCTAAGAGCATTAGAAGTTGCTCTCTAGCCTCATTGTGTGCAGGTCAGTGCAAAATTGGGATAGAAAGCTTGTTTATTCCTCCCAACCCACCTCTCAATGCTGCAGAGAGTTGATCTCTGCAGCCTTGCATGGATATCATTTACTTTTCTGGTGATGGTTGGTGCTTTATCACGTATGAGACATACAATAGTTCTGTTTATCTGTCCTTGGAATGACTGGTTAGTTACTTAGGATTATATGCAATGTTTAGTTAAACTTCCCCAGCCACGTGTGAATTGGGTTGGGTTGGAATTTTCCAAGTCCACAAATCAATCAGGAGGTTTCCACGTTGCGTAACTGGCTTCACTTGCTCACACAGGCAGTCCTCGACTTACGACCACAATTTCTGTTGCTAAGCGAAACATTTGTCAAACTTAATTTCGCCCCGTTTTACGACCTTTTGTGCTGCCGTTGTTAAGTGAATCACTGCAGTTGTTAAGTTAGTATCGTGGTTGTTGAGCGAATCTGGCTTCCCCATTGACTTGGCTCGTCAGAAGGTCGCAAAAGGGGATCACATGACCTTGGGACACTGCAGCGGTCATAAGTAGGAATCAGTTGCCAAGCATCCGGATTTTAATCACGTGACCATGGGGATGCTGCAATGATTGTAAGTGTGAAAAACGGTCATAAGTCACTTTTTTCAGTGCCGTTGTAACTTTGAACGGTCACTAAACGAACTGTTGTAAGTTGAGGACTACCTGTACAGTTCACAAATGCTTAATATGATTCAAAGGTAGATATGAACGGAGAATGGGCGTCTCTGAACTTAGTTAGGTCAGTGTTTCCCAACCTTGGCAATTTTGGGATGTCTGGACTCCAACTCCCAGAATTCCCTAGCCAGCCTGTCCTGTGATGTCACATCAGTAGAAAAATCTATAGGCATGGGGGAATTCTGGGAGTTGAAGTCCAGAAGTCCTAAAGCTGCCAAGTTTAGAGAGACCACCTCATTACCAAAGCCAGGGGTCTTCAAACTTGGCAACTTTAAGACTTGTGGACTTCAACTCCCAGAATTCTCCAGCAGGTTGGAGAATTCTGGGAGTTGAAGTCCACAAGTCTTAAAGTTGCCAAGTCTGAAGACCTGTGACCAAAGCAATGAGAAGAAAATGTGTCTTGCATCCAAGACAAGTAGAAAGCATGTGTGAGTGACTCAGACAGATAAGTTTTGCAAGTATAAGAAGGGGAAGGCGTGTAGCACAGTCGGATTTGCAAACTTCTGTTAGTATAAGTTACTCTCAATAAAAATAGTTTTAGCCCATCTGTGGAGTTAAATCCTGTCTGATCTACTACTAATAACTTTGCTTTGACTACTGAATTCTGTGGGCTTAAATGTTCAACCTCCTTGCTGGAGAAAATAATGCAATTATAGGTACGTACATAAATACATATGTATGTATGTATGCATGTATGTATGTATATGTATATATATACACACACACAAACCACATACATACAATATTGCAGGGAATGCCATCAAACATTACAAATCTAGGATACTAGAAAGAAAATAAATTTATCTTTGTCTAGAATAGTGGCAGTTATTGTTGGAATGTACATTATTCCACTCCTATCTGCTTTTAATATGTGCTCCTATCCTGTTGGACAGGTTTACTCTTGCTTATTATACCTGTTCAGTATTGCACTGTATTCTTACTGAGTCTTCCTGCCTTTTTAGAGTCATTCTGTTCTCCTTCATCCTTGTTATGTGTTTAGCTATTTTGAAAGCTGATAAGAAGACCTCATAGGTTCCTTGTATCAGTTAAGGGAAATTTTATTCTCAGGAGGCAGAAGTCCTACAAATCTTATATATCCAAAATTTGGAAGGGCTGAGAGGAAATACAGAGTTGTTATGCCATGATATTGTTCAGTTATTCATTACATGCTGTGGAAAACTTGGTTTCAGCTATAAAAGAACAAGTCCACCTATGAAGTTCAGTTAAACTGAAATATTAATAAAAAGCCTATGCAGAAGACTAGACTAGACTAGAATAAGGAATGGAATGGAATGGAATGGAATGGAATGGAATGGAATGGAATGGAATAGAATAGAATAGAGAATGGAATGGAATGGAATGGAATGGAATGGAATGGAATGGAATGGAATAGAATAGAATAGAATAGAATAGAATAGAATAGAATAGAATAGAATAGAATAGAATAGAGAATGGAATGGAATGGAATGGAATGGAATGGAATGGAATAGAATAGAATAAGGAATGGAATGGAATGGAATGGAATGGAATGGAATGGAATGGAATAGAATAGAATAGAATAGAATAGAATAGAATAGAATAGAATAGAATAGAATAGAATAGAATAGAATAGAATAGAATAGAATAGAAAATATGGAATGGGATAGGATAGAATAGAATAGAATAGAATAGAATAATGGATGGGATGGGATGGGTTAGGATGGGTTAGGATAGGATAGGATAGGATAGGATAGGATAGGATAATGAATGGAATGGAATGGACTAGACTAGACTAGACTAGACTAGACTAGACTAGACTAGACTAGAATAGAATAGAATAGAATAGAATAGAATAGAATAGAATAGAATAGAATAGAATAGAATAGAATTCTTTATTCGCCAAGTGTGATTGGACACAGAAGGAATTTGTCTCCGGTACATAAGCTCTCAGTGTACACATTAGAGTTAGATAAGTTTGAATGGAATTCCAGTGGATGTAGACAGCTTGTGGTACTTAAGGATTCCAGACTGATCCCTCTTTGAGAGGTCTTTGGGGTTGTCTGAGCTTGGTTGTTTTCTTGCAGACATTTCATTATCCAAACTAGATAACATCATCAGGGCTAGTTTGATGCACTGATGATATTACCTAGTTTGGGTAATGAAACGTCTGCAAGAAAACAACCAAGCTCAGAGAACATCAAGGCCCCCTCATTTCAACCCCGAATTACAACTATTCTCCTTTATTGATCCTTTGTTTTAACTCCACCCCCAGGACCTGCCATTCCTTCTCCTCCACTTGGGATGTTTTCCCTGACCAATTAACCCAGGATGAATAGAGCTACTCAAAAAAACAAACTGGCCATGCATATAAGAACCTTCAAATGTCAATTTTATCCCAAGTCTTCATTATCCCAAGTATTCGTGGGATGTTTTTTTAGGAAGTCTATGACTTAGAAAGGAAGGGGGTAGCCCTCTTGCAACAAAGCTCTTCTATAGCCATCATTGTACAAGGACGTGATGTTGATCCATGTCTGTGTCAACTTGCAAAACTTTCAAGTTGCCATAAGCAGGGTGAGGCGGGGGGGAGAACTGACGGAGCTGCACAGTTTCGGAAGCTTCACAGTCTGCTTACTTGGGCAGTGACTTTAGTTGCAACAAAAGGGAGACTTTTAAAGCAAAAAACAGGAGTACAGGGTCGTCTTAAATGATAAATAATAAAGCTGCAGTCTTTAATGTGTCCCAAGAATCTTTATTGTTTTTGCACAATTCTAATGACTTCTGTATGAGATAGGTATCCTCTTGTATCTTCCATTTGAGTAGAAATTATGTTAATGTTCAAGCTACATAGGTGTCATGGTCTTACATTAATTGGTTAGCAAGTGCCAAAACTTGACCCAACTTGTCTGGAGTTGAAGCAGAGCTAGGCTTAGTTAGTCTTTTGCTGGAAGATCACGCGCAAATTCCAAAGCTGGGAAATTAAAAAAATAATAATAATCCTGAAATCTGGAGAGAAGTCATGGTCATTTCCATATAGCCACCAAGAGTCAAGCTTGACTCAAGTTCTGCTTTAGTTCTAGGTTTCCAAACAAGGTTTGTGTAATTATCAGGTTATCTTAATCAAGTATTGCTGTAGCCTTGAGTCTCTCTGTCTTCAACATATTACAACGGTTGTGTTAATTGGTTTGGAACTTGTACTTTCAGGTAGTCCAGCCTTGACACCCAGAAACCTGACATCCTCTAGTTTGAACGACATCTCTGACAAACCTGACAAGGAGCAGGTAAGCTTCAATTTTCTGGCCATCTGTGTGTCCTCTTCTTAAGGAGGTACCAAGAGTGTCTGTGATGCAGAAGAATGAGAATGTGAGGACAAGAAGGGAAAGAGATCCGGACTCTTGCTTGTTGTCATCTGAAGAAGCCATTACAGTACTTGATTTGCTTGGTTTGGGCTTAAGATGATGTGTTAATAGCTTTGCACAAGTACGTCTCGTGCACCAATTGCGACCCTACTTGGAGAAGGAGGCACTTCTCACAGTCACTCATGCCCTCATCACCTCACGGCTGGATTACTGCAATGCGCTCTACATGGGGCTACCCTTGAAGAGTGTCCGGCGACTGCAACTGGTGCAAAATGCAGCTGCGCGAGCTGTGGTGGGTGCTCCTAGATGCACCCACGTAACACCAATTCTCCGCCAGCTGCATTGGTTGCCCATTAGTCTCCGGATCCAATTCAAGGTGTTGGTCGTTACCTTTAAAGCCCTACATGGCTCAGGGCCAGGTTACCTTCGGGACCGCATCCTGCCGCATACCTCCCTACGACCGGTCAGGGCCCACAGAGTCGGCCTCCTCCAGGTCCCGTCGACAAAACAATGTCGGTTGGCGGGGCCGAGGGGGAGGGCCTTCTCTGTGGGAGCTCCCTCCCTGTGGAACCAGCTCCCCCCGGAGATCAGGACTATCCCCACCCTGCTGGCCTTCCGGAAAGCAATAAAAACTTGGCTCTTCCGGCAGGCGGGGTGAAAGTGTGACGATACTCTTTTAATTTTTATATGTTATATGTTTTTTAACTATTGTATTTTACTGCATTGTATTGTCGAAATGGATCCGAATATGTTGTGAGCCGCCCAGAGTCCCTAGGGAGTTGGGCGGCATACAAATCCATTAAATTAAATTAAATTAAATTAAATTATTTATAGAGCCGTGGTGGCACAGTGGTTAGAATGCAGTACTGCAGGCTAATTCTGCCGACTGCCAGCAGTTCAATCCTGACCGGCTCAAGGTTCCATCCTTCCGAGGTCGGTAAAATGATGACCCAGATTGTTGGAGGCAATATACTGATTTTGTAAACAGCTTAGAGAGGGATGTAAAGCACTGTGAAGCGGTATATAAGTCTAAGTGCTATTGCTTTTGCTATTAGTTGTAGAGATAGTTTTCAGTGATGAATTTTTCTTGGCTTGGGGGTTGAATGCAGCGATGGGTTGCTCCCGGTTCGGAACAATTCTTAGAACCGGTAACGCCGGCGGCGGGAGGCTCCGCCCACACGCCCAGAACGCTTCTGTGCATGCGCAGAAGCTTCTGTGCATGTGGAGAAGTGTCATGTGTGCGCGTGAGTGTGCCCACGAATCGGTAGCAAAATTATTTACAACCCACCACTGGTTGAATGTCCTGAAACTCCCATCCTTTCATTGGGTTGACTTGTCACCTCTTTTTCCTGTTAATTCTTGCTCTGACTTCTTTTACCTCCAACTGTTACTGTCAGATCGATCCAATTCTTTTTCGCTGAACGTCACTCAATACTGTTCCATTGCTTTAAGTAGTTTTTAGGTATTTCTCATCTAGCTCTGTTGAATATCTCTTTTAGCTGTAGCTGTTTATTCAGTTGATTTTTTGAAAATATTTATGCATTGTGTTTAGATGCACTTTTAATTATTTTTATTAAAGAGCCGTGGTGGCGCAGTGGTTAGAATGCGGTACTGTAGGCTACTTCTGCTGACTGCCGGCTGCCAGTAGTTGGCAGTACGATCCTGACCAGCTCAAGGTAAACTCAGCCTTCCATCCTTCCGAGGTCGGTAAAATGAGGACCCAGATTTTGGGGGCAATATGCTGACCCTAAACTGCGTAGAGAGGGTGTAAAACACTATTAAGTGTTATTTAGTCTAGGTGCTATTGCTTTTGCTTTTATTGGAGAACTACATTTCTATTTATAATTTTACCTGTGCTGATCTGAATCATTAACCAGTCTCTCTGTCTCTTCTGTTTGTTCTGATTTCAGCCAAATTCTGCTGAGAACTTTGTAATGCAATTTAATTTAATTTAATTCACTTTTGACTCAGATTTCAACTTTGGGTAGAGGGAGGTAGCTAGCTGTCTTTTGGATCCTTTGAAATAAATAAGCATCAATTTTAAAAGAATTCTTAATTTGGCTCTATGGAACACAGGAGATACACTGTAGTATGAAATGTTCATCTCCTTCCATCTGATATTTTATACAGGTAGTCCTCAACTTACAACAGTTCATTTAGTGACCGTCCTAAGTTACAATGGCAATGTGATCAGAATTCAGATGCTTGGCAACTGACTCATGTTTATGACGGCTGCAGTGTCCTGGGGTCATGTGATCACCTTTTGTGACCGTCTTATGAGAAAGCCAGATTCATTTAACAACTAACTTAACAACTGCAGTGATTCACTTAACAACTGTGGCCAGAAAGGTCATAAAATGGGGCAAAATATGGTTCACTGTCTCGCTTAGCAACAAAAATGTTGGGCTCAATTATGGTCATAAGCCAAGGACTACCTGTACCATGTGAAATATTCTTGCACAAGCTCAGCTCTAGTAATGGTGTATCTCAACTTCAACTCCCATAACTCCCAGCCATCCAGCTGATGTAGAAAACCAAGTGGGGAAAAAAAACTGAATTAAGTAATACCTTCATCACTCTGTGGATTAAATTACTGGTTTTACTCATCTGTGAGTTCTCCAGTTAAGAGTTGAGGTACCCTGTTCATGTCCTATAAAGAAATTGAGTTTTCTGCTTTTTTTAATGACTGTGTGACTCTAATGGGAGCTGTCTGCATGTACTGTACTGAATTGAGAAATAAAAGTATCATCAGCGTAGTAAGACAGTAACTAGGATCTGAGTTAATATATATTCTAGCGAGGCCTTATTAAGCAAAAAATGCAACACTAGTCATCTAAACTTAAATTGCTGGAAAGGCAGTTTTTTTCCTTCTTGGTTTTTTTTGTGTGTGTGATTTTACGTTCCTTCAATACTTTTCCTTCTTCCATTCCTAAACTGCATGTAGGTTAAGCAGTTTATTGATACTCTTTATATATATTTTATATTTTTATATTTTTTTTCCATTTTTCCAATTTACACAATAACAAACATTTTTAACAGTACTGTGTCATATGTCTCTTACAGTTATTTACATTTATTTCTATACATTTTTGTTTCTCTGTTCTAACCGGTTATACCACTTATCCCATACCTCATAAAATTCTGTTTCTTCCTTGCCTTTCATTTCTAACGTGAGCTTATACATCTCGGCACATTCTAATATCTTATGCATAATCATCTCATTGGTTGGTATATTTTCGAGTTTCCAATATTGAGCATAAACAATTAGTGCTGCTGTTAATATGTGTAAAATGATATATTGGAGTTGTTTCTTTACGTTTTGATTAATTATTCCTAATAACAATAATTTAGCTTTAAATTCAATTTGTTCTCCTGTTATCTCCTGTAGCTATCTCCTTATCTGTTCCCAATATTTCTTTGCTTTAGGGCAGTGGTTCCCAACCTGGGGGTCGGGACCCCTTTGGGGGTCAAACGATCATTTCCCAGGTGTCGCCCCGACATCCTCAGCTTCCCCCCACCCACTGCCACAAGCCTGGCCATATCGACTCAACTCGCCCGAGCCCTCCGATTGGTCGGGAGAGGTGCCATTCGGTGAGAGGCGTTTGTGACGCCTGGCGGCCGAGCTTTGATGGCATCAGCTAAGGGGCCAGCTTTGCTTTGAATTCTGGGAGTTGAAGTCCAGGCATCTTAAAAGTTGCTGAGATTGAGAAATATTGCTGTACACTTGTTGGTTATCAAGTCTAAATACAGAAGTAGACTTGTTGTGGAAGATGATATTCCTTGTGCTCTTGCAAAGACTGGCCCGAGAATTTCTGATCTGGCATAATTACATATTGTTTTTGTGATTAATCACTATGCTTTAATTATGTTCAATTTGTAACAATGAAAATACATCCTGCATATTAGATATTTACATTACGATTCATAACAGTAGCAAAATTACAGTTATGAAGTAGCAACAAAAATAATTTTATGGTTGGGGGTCACCACAACATGAGGAACTATATTAAGGGGTCGCGGCATTAGAAAGGTTGGGAACCTCTGCTTTAGGGCATTGCCACCATACTCTTTATATTTTAATCATGCAATATTGTATCTGTTAAATGCCAGGGAAATCAGGACGTCTATGTAGCTCAAATGGGTATAAAGATTTACAGGTAATCCTCAGCCTACGACCACAATTGAGCCCAAAATTTCTGCTGCTGAGCAAGACACTTTTAAGTGAGTTTTGCCCCATTTTACAACTTTTCTTGCCACAGTTGTTAAGTGAATCACTGCGGTTGATAAGTTAGTAACCCGGTTGTTAAATGAATCTGGTTTCCCCCCACTGACTTTGCTTATCAGAAGGTCACAAAAAAGTGATCACGTGACCTTGGGACACAGCAAAGGTCATAAAAAATGAACCAGTTGCCAAGTGTCTGACTTTTGATCACATGATCATGGGGATGCGGCAAAGGTCGTAACTATGAGAAACGGTCATAAGTCACATTTTTCAATGCCATTGTAACTTTGAATGGTCATGAAACAAACTGTTGTAAGTTGAGGGCTACCTGTATTGCAAGCTTAAAGCTCTTATAAGAATCTGAACTACTAACGGTCAAAACAAATTGGCGGTAGATAAGAATTCAAAGTGGGCTGGACTTTGCTCTCTTGTGGGCACGAAGGGACTCGAGACTGATGACGCGTTTCACCCCTCCCACAGGCCCAGCCTGGTCTTCTCCTACAATATCACTTGATAGCACTGAACATTTTCTGTCTGATTTTCTTCATACAATCTGAGGTCTCACTTAAAGACTGCTTCACTCAGTGACTGAGATTCCAGTCCCAGTTGTGGTTGTAAGTCAAGGACTTCCTGTAACTGCAGTCAGAATTTCTCTTTGGCTGGCGTTCAATGTCTTGCTTGTTATACTTAGAAACTGAAGTTTGATTATGAAATAGTGATTTATCAAAATGAATGAAGCACAGTGCGCTGAATCCCACACGCTGTGCTGTTAAATAGAACAGCAGGAAGGGAGTCAATTCTTTAAATAAGATGTACAGGAAAAACAGAAACCAACCAATGAGCCAAGGTGGCGCAGCAGTTAGAGTGCAGTACTGCAGGCCACTTTAGCTGATTGTGATCCGCAGTTTAGCTGTTCAAATCTCACCAGGCTCAGGGTTGACTCAGCCTTCCATCCTTCCGAGGTAGGTAAAATGAGGACCCAGATTGTTGGGGGCAATATAAATATACATTGCTTAATGGTGTAAACCGCTTAGAGAATGCTTGTACTATGAGGCGGTATATAAATCTCACTAATAAATAATAAATAAATAATAAATAAACAAACATGCCAGGCGCAAAAAATCAGGTCCACACGTGAAGAAACTGATTCATTGCTCCTGACGGCCTATGCACAGGAATATTTTCAGGTAACAGATAACACCTGCTTGGAGTTAAATCAGGGTGCATGGAATTTAAGGGAGGCTGAAATTAGTCTGCTTGTGGCTGTATAGGGATTCTAGGCTGATCCCTCTTTTAATTCCACCTCCAGTGTCTAGCACTCCTCCTCCTACAAAATACTTCCAAAAATATGAAGACAACCAGATATTAAAAATGGACCCTGTTATCAGCACTCCTGGGAAATGTCTTTGTACTATCCTAATGTTTAGCTTTGATCATCAGGTTTCAGACATCGATTTTCAGAAAGCCTCTTAGGCACGATCAAGAATGGGAGAATGTGTAAATAATTTGGAAACTGAAGTCAGGCTTGCAACTGGTGAGAGAAAGGCAAATGACATTGACATGGTGGAAACAAATAGATTTTAGGTAGAGTCTCCCATAAGATGGTAGTCTGACAGAATCAGGTCTTTAATTTTAGAAGGTGGAGTTCAGATCATAGAATTAGGAGGAGGAGGAGGAGAGGAATGAGAGGAGGAGGAGGAAGAGGAGGAGGAGAGGAATGGGAGGAGGAGGA